>JAMKQA010063043.1:0-10377 GCA_024699735.1 Posidonia australis
TTATCCAACAAGTTCTCTAGTTTTAATTAATTTATTTAATATTACAAATGTTTTTCAACAATATAGGAATATTCCAGCTTTTGTAGATATTATTAAATTAATGGAAACTAAATATAATAATTATTGGAGTGACCCTCCAATAATTATTGGAGTTTTAATTAATTATTAGCTTTAATTATGGATCCTAGACATAGATTAGTTAATTGTATGATATTTATAGATGATATTTTTAGTAACATGAATAAAACTGAGTATATAGATTCATTTAACGATAAAATAAAGACAAATTTATATAATTTATTTGAAGAATATATTAGAAATTACAGTGAAACATCTAGTGGTCAAGCATCTAATTTATTAGGATCACAAACAAGTAGTAGTAGTGGTAGTTCTTTATAGAGTCGATTAAATAAAAAGAAGGGAAAATATATAAAATCAAGTACAAATAATGAATTAGATAATTATTTAGAATCCCAAATTGCTTTTATTGATTTAGAAATAGATAACTTAAATATATTAAATTGGTGGTCTACTACAACTATTATGTTTCCTATAGTTGCAAAAATGGCTAAAAGATTTACTAGCGATTCCGACGTCAACTGTTGCATCGGAATCTGCATTTTTTTGCAGGAAAAAGAGTATTAAATGATAAAAGATATAGATTATCAGAAAAGTCTGTAGAAGCCTCCGTCTGCTTAAAAGATTGGTACGATGCGGTTGATCATTTTCAAGGATTGAGCTTGAAGTCTGAATCAGAAGAAGACGATGATGCGACATCAACTTCAACAGGCAAAACAGACTCCCCAAATGAATAATTTTTGATGTAAAAATTGAAAAAAAAAATGTAAAACAAATGATGTAAATATCTTTTGTATTTTTTATGAAAAAAATTGTTGTATTTCAAATATTTTATTAATAAAAAAAATAATTTTAAAAGTTTTTTTAGGCCCAATGGACCGGCCCAGTCCAACCCGGCCCGTTGGCCCCTTAAGCCCGGCCCACATACGGGCCATGGGCCGTGCCAGGCCCATGGCCTGTATTAACAGGCCTGGCCCGACCCGACCCGAATCAGCCTTCGGGCCTCCCCGACTCGGTCCAGCCCTGCCCTGCCCATAAATCTAGTAGCCCGCCTGGGCCTAGACCGGGCCCAGGCGGGCTACTAGATTCATGGATAGGGTTGACCCGGTCCGATCCGAATTCCATCTCTAGATGCATCAGATCACTGAACACGTCTGCTGAGTGTACAATGTAGTTTAAACGAGTAAATTGAAGTACATAGTAGTTGTAGACAAGAGGATGACGATTAGAAGATAGCTCTTTACAGGATTGTGTGGAGATTGTAGCAGTAATGAAATTACGGCAACGAAAAGTAGACCTAGCCAAGTCTTTTCCAAATCCAGAAAGTCCCTCAGGATTTTGTTTTCATCTTCTTCATCAATTATAGTAGCGTCTTTATCTCCTGCTTTCTATACCTATTGTCAGTGAAAGTTACATGGCATGCATGCATTAGAAATTAAATGGCTAAGTGATTTTATAAGATATAGAGTACAATTCAAGTGATTTTATTGGGTTGTGTGAGGATGGAGCATGAATGAAATTGAGGCAGGGCAAAGTATGCCTAGCAAATTCTTTATCACGAAGATCCTTGGGATTTTGTTTTCGTCAACTGTAGTAGCGTCCCAACCAACTATCATGGTGCAGTTGATCAGGAGGAGTGGAACTTCCACTTCCTCTCCAAGTTCGAATCTTACGAACCACAAAGAGAAAATATATACATACCAATATCAAAAAAAACTGTAGTAACATCCCTATCTCCTCTTCCTCCTCTTTGTACCTGTTGTTAGTGAAAGATACAAGACATGCATGCATCAAAAATTAAATGACTAATTCATTTTATTAGATATAGAGTGGAAAACGTAGCTCTCTTTGCCTGTAGCTCAACATCAAGTGGATCGATTTGTAGGGTATTGGTAGTGGGCCATTGGAATGATTTTTTTTTTCCTTTGAACTAGGAGCCTCCAAAGTTTATATGTTACTTAAATACATCGATCGACCCACTATGATATCTTCCATAGTTCTATCAGAAATCGAATATGAATCTTTTCATTCATAGTGGCAAAACTCTATATGGCACTGAACTTCAAGACTTTGTTAAATAATTAATAGAGAAAAAACTAATTTGGAACCCAAGATCATTGTTTTCTAGAAAAAAATTCACGAAATCCCAATTTTGGTATCCTTGATTGAGGGCAAATCAAGGAATACCCATCCACAGGTTAAAACTTATCAACAATGTTCTAATAATTCATGACAAAGAACGTCCTAAGTAGTTTTAGTGAGTATCATCTTTACCTCTTCCGGAACATCCAAGGTGATGCCATTGTTAATCGGGTACTCCATGGATCTGCCGATGGTACTTGTCGGAGCAAAGTTGTACAAATATGCCACCACCACTTTTGCATGAAAAGCAAGAGGATCTGCTACTTGTTTCTAGCAAGTAAATTCTATGACTAAGTCATGGGAGAGGTGAGGAGTTATTTATGCATACTGGTCACTGGATGATAAATATTGATATATAGAGGTACGCATATATTAGTTGTATTTAAGGAAAGAAATAGCAGTGTCATAATTATGTGCTCATTCGTGTTAATCTTAATGACACCTCAAATCAAGTTGGCTCCCAAGTGCCAGATTATAGGAAAAAAATGTAGTCATCCATTTAGCTTCAGTTTTCCTACCTTTTTTTCATACAAATTTCCAGGCTTCCTTTTTATTTAATTTTTCTATTTTTTTTTTTTTGTATCCTAATCTTCTTTTGTTTGATGGGGGTGGCCATTAGATCAGCTAAAAAGACATCAAACAACATGGAAGTACAATTGATCATATTCTTAGTACATGCAATGGCTGTATATTAGGCAATAATCATATTCTTATTTTCTTTTCATTTTTTATCCGTCTCTGGTTCCTTTTTATCATCTCTACTACCTCTTAGCTTAGCATGAAGAAATTGTGCCATTTTCCTTTTTATAATTCGATTGTATGCACAACCAATAAAAGTGAGTAAGAATTCAATAGTTGGGAATTTGGGTCTAAGCATTTTTTTAGCAGTCTCTAAGCATTAATTTAATTGCTTGTGATTGTTTTAGTTCCTGATTCACCATGGTTAATGTTCACCAGTATAAAATGCAATAGATAAACAGCTTGAAAGATGCAGCTCATTTCAAAAAATTTGAATGCATCCTCCCTAAATTTTTGAATGATGTAGGCCATAAGTAGGTGAAATTTAGTTTGTTATTTGGGTCCAATCAATGCTGCATAAATCCCATTTAGTTATTGTGACCATATATTGGTTTGTAAATGAGGTAGCATTAAGCTCCACATACAAATCCCACCTTTATAAGATGCACCAATACAATATTGTTATGTATAAGTTGATGATATGAAGAGTCACGTGCTATTCGTCAGCTTTGCTCTCATAAATTTCTGTTTCTTCTTTCTTTCTTCCTTGCATTAATTTCTGTTTCTGTTCCATGGAACACTGAATTTTAATGGCCTTATGTCATGGAAGAACGAACCCAATTTCATAAAGGGGATACAAGTTTTCTTGTTCATACATAGTATGTGGTTTCCCCTTTAAGTAGAATATCATGTTCAGAAACTTAACTGTTGAGAGAGCACAGTTCTAGATTTTCTGACAGGGCATAGTTCTTTTTAGGGGCATTTGCAATGCTGCTAACTTATTCAATTGTCTGGATTGGGAAGTCTCTTCTTGCAATGCAAATTATGCAGGTAAAAATTGATTAGATTGAGCTTTTTTATTATAATGTTCCATGTACTGGCCAATCTGTTTGCATTTTAGTTACCAGCTATTTGTATATAATATGCTCTGCCTTAAGATACGTCTTTTTTAGCGACAGTCTAGTGAAGCAGCTGCAAACTACACTTTTGAGATCTGAATATATTCCAAAATCTCTTGGCCATAAAAATTAAAAATTTTAAGATGTTGCTAATGGCTACTAGAGTTGTAGATGATAGAAAGATTGTCAAAGTTGAGTATAACCACCAAGATATCAGCTGGAAACAAAAACTTCAGCTGTGTAAAGTCTTAAACATAGAAGACAAATCCTTTTCTTCTCTTTGCCTTTTTTTTTGTTGGAAGATGTAAATCGGAAGTTCTAGCAAGGAATATTAGAAAAGACAAGTTATTTTCCTACCATTCGTGTCGAACATGTTCTGCTATCTACTATTTGTTCCAGACAATAAGGTGCTTGACTTCCACCATACTGCTCGATGTACTTGGAGATTCAAATCCTATTACATTAGGTATATTCACTGCAGTACACAAACAACCCAAGACAAGAGTTTAAGACTATAATAACAAGATAAGCAAAATTGGTTTTTTTTAAATATTCTAAGTCATTGGTTGGGAAGGAGTTACTATATAACTCCGGAGCGGGGTGTGAGAGCCACTGGCCCTAGCCAAATTGCAGTTATGAAAATAGGTTTCCATAATCAAGAAAGAGAAACTTGTAGATGAAGGTTCTCCATTACAGAAAAAAAAAAAGAAATGCAATATCTAAATCTGTTCATAATCATTTATAGTTCTTTCAGTTGAGTGAGAACTCTATAAATAAAAATTTGGAACTAAATAAGTCAAATGTGTTAATAGTTGAAGTGGGGATCCCCTTTAACATGAATAGTTGGGCTTTTCAACTTTCCAATATCCAACATTTAAAAGAGTACAGATTTGAGAGGGGTTTTTTTTTGATAAAAGGGAAGAATCTACTTCAGCCAAGTACATAATTTTCTCTTTCCAATATGTGATGTTCATTATCATATCGTTTTTCTCATTTTCATGGATACTGAAGAATCCAATTCAAGAACAGATACATCTTCATAAATCTAATCTAGTTTTTGCTGCATGGCCTCGGTTATTTTTGTGGTCTTTTTTATTCTACTAATGCTCGTTCTTTTGCTGCCTAGATCGCCTATGGGTTCGGAATGTCAGCCCGCTTGGTCTTCTCATCCTATGTATTTCTTCTTGTGTCCGAAGAAGATTACCAAACTATGGTACCTTTTCCTCACTTTGTTTTGCTAAACAAGTTTCTGTCACAGACAGCTTGTCAGAATATGGTAAATGAAAGATGTATGTCTTTGTAGTTTCAGGAAATATGGTAAACTGAAATATGTTCTTTAATAAACTAATTGCTATAGAGCAGTTGACCAGCCTTGTGAAAATGTATTGCAAGGTTCAAACCAGTGATGTAGATATTTGTATTTTTATGAGAACTAGTCTCACCAGTTAGGCTACTGAATGAAAAAAAAATTGTACTTTTATAAATTTCCACTGATGAAATGGTTCAATAGTTGGCATGTGTGTTTTTTTTTCACAATTATGGTATTCATGTTATGTTCGTTACATAGTATTATGGTAGCTGAGTACTTGGCATCATCTGAAAGAAGGGTGCCAGTCGGCAGTCATTTGGAGACATTAAAAATTTGAAAAATATTCTTGCATTAGCAAAAAGAATTAAATTTGGCCTCTAGTGTTAATAAGCATATAGACATATGCAGTAACTAATATTTATGCAAAACAAAAGAGGAATTCTAAATTGTTAGATCATGGATTTGGTCTGTGCAGCTGAAGTATTACTCCACAGAAATAATGAAATGCATCTTTTAAAAATTAACTTAGTGTGCTTGATGGTTGACCTCTTTCTTTCTTTCTTGTGATATGATCCTTTCCATGTATATACAAATATCGGAGATGTTCTTTATAATTTTCATTTCATTTATTATTACTATATTCCAGGTAAATTTATTAGTGCTGATTTCTACTTTCCTACCTTTAATTATTGATCATGGAAGATACACATCAGTTACAAAGCTGAACTTTGTTCTCACTTTATTTTGCAGACCAGCTATACAACCACAATGTCACTTTTTTCTTTTATGTTAGCTTCAGAGCTGAGTATGTATACAGGCAGACTTTGTCTTCTACACACTCTGAAAGTCTTAATAAACTATTATTGATGATGTTTTACACTTTTATGACATTTCTTTTATAAGTTATCATGCTTCTCTTTTCTATTCCAAATTCTTCAGGTTTTCATCCTTTATGTCATTGTACTTTTCTGTATTCAATTAAAACATAAGTTCCAAAATTTGTTTGCATGCATGCTCATAGAATGGAATGACTGTAAGTAAATAGTCAATCGTAAATCCATAGTGATCAATCTATTGTCAGCCTCTGCCCCCAGGATTCAGCAAGGATTCAAGTATTTCATAAGGTTCTACGTATAATCTTATGGCTAGTTATAGTATACAAACTATCACAAGATTAGGACTCGAACCCAAAGGAACTAAATAAAATACTCAAGCATAATCTCAGATATTGTCTAATAAAATACTTGAGATCTGTATACTGTATACGACTTGATTTTGTTCTACTTATCACTTAATGGAATTAATTGTCTTTCTAACAAGGCTGGTGTTTAAAGACTACATGCATTTTAAAGACAGACTTCAACTAAGCAACAGCTATGGTTGACAGATTGCGTTACATTAAAAATTTGTGTATAGCTTATCATGTAATCGCTCACTGTTGTTCCTTTTTTGAACCTGGGTGCATGAACATAGCATCCATTTCTCTAGGAATCTGGATTCTAACAATCAATGGATTTAACTTATTTTGGCTTGTAGTATACAAAAGTAATGCCACTTAGACTTGGAATATTCTAACAATCAATGGATTCATTGTGAATCAATGAATATTCCTCTACTAGTGCCAAGTTAATTATAGCTTTGCTCAAGTCCTTATAACGCAGGATAAGTAACCTATTCTGGCTTACATATCCTCTCAGGATTATACTCATTGAATTTTGATACTCCACTCAGGAAAGCATCTTAGTATCTGAGTCTTGTTATGACATTTATGAAGTCGATGCCTTTTCTCATTGTTGCTGTTGATTTTTGTCTTCATCATAATGTGTGCTTAATTTTTCATATTTCTCATCTATTAGGCCAATTTCTGGCTCTTCAAGATGCATCCTATGAAATATATTTCATTGTCACCCTCTCTTCCGTATGTATAATCCTTATCTATGAATTTATTCCAATTTTTTCTTGTTTTAGATCCTTATAGTTTAATACTGATCTGTACATTTTCCTTGTTCATGTAGTTAGGCTTATGTTTTATCATAACAGTTCTTTTGCCCGAGGATCAATCATTGGGTTCAGTATCTTCTATAACAGCCTTTTGGGGTCAAACTAAGGTAATACATTAGTTTGATCCATGAAATATAGTCTCTATTCTTTGAGTATTGAATTAATTGATATGGTGGGCTTGAATTTGATAACAGCGGTGGATAACAATAGTGAAGGAAACATGGCATGCACGGTCTCTACGAACTCTCTCACTTTGGTTAGTCTGTTTTTCTGAAGTATTTAATTAATAAAATCATTTTTATACCTGCTTCTATAGCTTGATAACAACAGTACTGCTCAATAAAAAAGGAGAACTTGATTCTTTTTCCATGTAAAGTGCATCATGGTGTGAAATCATCACAGTCAACCTACTACCGTAGCTGAACCCTTCATTGGTTACCACTTACTATCTATGAGTTTTACTCTCTTTTTTCTTGGATAACTGTGTATGCATAATGCATCTTAGCTACCTCTATGGTGTGCTCATTTTTTAACAGGTGGGCTGTTTCATATGCTGGTTTTTCCCTAGTGCAGAATTATGGGACAAATCTCTTTGATGCGATAGATTCAGAGTCAAAGTTAAATGGTCACATTCTAGCAGCATCTCAGGCAGCTGGAAGCATTGGATCATTTGGTGCCATTTATCTTGAAAACTATGCTAGCAAGAGCGGTTTGCTCTTTTATGTGTTTGGATCTGCATTAATGGGTGTTCTCTGCTTGTGCATGGGAATTTCTGTCAAGATTTGGGCAGCGTACCTCTTATATGTGGCAATTTCAGGCATCTATCAGGCCCTTGCTTGTCTTGTAAGCGTACGGTGCAGCAGATTACTTTCTAATGGACAGTATATCCTTCTCTTCTCTGTCAACAATTTTGTAGGTCTCCTACTCGAGACATTACTTCAAGCTGTTGTGGTATGTATTATCTTCCCTCTCATTTACTTAACATTCTCTGGGGAAATGACGCAGAATCTGGTCACCAGAATATGTTCTTCCTCTACTATATGGTTTATTCCGAAGAAAGAAATTATCACCAGAATGTGACTTTCAATTTCTCTAATTACATGGATCAATGCTTGGCCTTATCTGGACATTTGTTTTTTGTTGCTTGTTTCCCCCCTACAAATTTCATTCCGAGATTGAGAAATAAATGCATTCATGCTCTTTTTCCCAAATTGTAAAAATATGTTTTTCTTTTACGTATCTAGTACCTATTCGGCTATTCCCAAACATTTTTAGTAATACAAAATATTTGCTGGAGAACTAGTTCTATGCCATGGGACTATGTTTGTAATGATCTACAAAAAATTAAAACATCGGACTAGCTGTAGAAATTAGCTTTTATCTGGTAGGCAGATGATTTGTCTGAAATGATATTTTAGTGTCTTCGTCTTCTCTTTGTCTAATGATATTTTTAATGATTGGTTATATTGCAGGAACTTTTTGGGCTACATACATTTGCACAATTCATATTCTTTGCCGGCTTTTTCCTCTTGGCTACAGTTTACTTTACTGAACTCTGGCTCGTTGGAGATAGTAGGGCAGCTACATTTGTGCAAACGTCTGACAGTGAAAGTGATGATCTTCTTGAAAGCTGCTAAAGATTCACGAAAAGTAAAAGAAAAGAAGCCTACACACCTAATTGGGAATGGCAAGACCATCTTCACCAATGAAATTTTACTTACACATTGGGAAGCCCTAAAAGTTGGCTATGGAATAAAGCTGGATTGCCATTTTCAAAAAAAAAAAAGGGGCTGGATTGCCATTTCCGTTTCAATTTTTCCCAGTTAATCGTAGGAACAATCAAATTTTCAATTGTTGTATGACTGCCATGCAGTAGTAAATTGTAGCTGTGCCCTTTATTTCAGTTGAATGAAGCAATTAGACCAATGCTATGTAATGTATCGCTGCTCCTTGAAAGATACAGAATGTGGAGTAGAAATATTCTTTCTGAAATGAATAAAGCTGGTTAGGAAAACTGTGATCGATAGAAAATTGCTCAACAAGTATCTTCTTCCGTTCTTCATGTAAAAGGAATCTTTTTCCTTGCATAACTTGGTAGTACAACTCCCAGTACGTTTCGTATATCCTTGATTGAAACACATCGAATTTATTGTGAAAATCGTAGCTCTGAGGTTCCTTTCAATGCTACGTCCCTTTCATTGTGTTTATCGACATGTTATCGACAATCTGCAAGCCATCTTGCAAAGCAATTACCACGGCACAGCTGAAGAATAAAAGTGAGAGCTTAGTGATCATTTAATATGAACAGAATTGTATAAAAAGAGGATCAAGAATCTTTCTGATAAAGGAACTTGAAACTCACGGGACATCAACTACTAGTCCATGGTCAACAACACCAACAATTTGATCCAGGCTCTCTGCCACATGAGCTGCAAACATCACAGAAAATAGTTTAAGTTGGTTAAATACATATATTTCAAAAAATGATTGAGCTGTAGAATTTTGGTATCTATGGAAAGGACAGAACAAAGAGTTCAAGACAGAATTGATTATCAAGACACAGTTTTCATAGATCTGGGAGCTTAAGCAGAGATACGGTGCTCAAAGCATTTGACAAATGAAAGTTGATGGGGTATTTATTCGACAATGACTTACAAAGGTTGAGTATAGGAGATGTGAAAATGATATCAAGGATGTGGTGCCCTTCATTTGTAACCAGCGGAAAATCACCTCCTAGAGGATCTGCATGACCAAAAGATGCTCTCCTCCAAACCTTCAAAAGAGACCACTTTATTCTGTGAACATCTATGTCAACTGTAAGAACCAGCAGTCCCATCTGGCAAGCAGGATTATATAAGAACACCATCTATTTTAACTTCAGCAATCATTAGTAATTTTCTATTCATTCATGTAGAAAAGTTGGTTGGCTTCTAAACATCTTTATTTTGTGTGGTGGTGATTTCTTACAGAATCAATAAACGAGTATGGAAGGTGCAGACCTCTGCATCACCTAAGAATAAGTCGTCTATTTCTTCAGCAGTGTCCAGCCAATTGACCTGAAAATAAATAGTCTCATCATCTGCTAAATGGAGCAAGTATGTTTTACAGAGATGAAAAATTACCGTCTTAATTACAACTGGAATAGAGCCTTCAAAGTCTCTGACATATTGCTTCTCGTTAATGATGAAAACAAGATTCTTAGCAACCTCT
>JAMKQA010063044.1:0-14160 GCA_024699735.1 Posidonia australis
CCCCCCCCCCCCCCCCCCCCCCTCAACCTCTGTCGCCAGAATTGGTCGACGACGGGGCTCGGCGGAGCGCCGGAGGCCAAGGGATTGCTCTGGATCCCTTGGAACTAGCCAGGAAGACAGGAAAAGGCCTAGAAATCTATAATTCAGACAATTTAGGAAGGTTAGAAGAGTGTACCTGATTGGAGACACCTCGCCGGAGCTCTGGAAGCGACTGTCTGCCTCCTCCGCAGTCCCTCTCCTCGCTCTGGCACTCTAGTTCTCACTCTCTCGCTCTCAGTTTTCTCTCTCGAATGGTCTAGCCCCCCAAAAATGCTGGCATCCTCCTCCTTATATAGGTGAACCCAACAAAAACTAGTAACAGAATCTCCCACTCGTAACAGCCTAGCCAACAAGCCTGCCCCACTCTCTAACCAACTTGATGCCCCACCTAACAGATTAACGAACATTCCCTAACCACTGTCCCCTCCTGTCCCCTTGGCTACTGGCAGAACGAACGGCAATCCAAGCTCCGGCGATGGCTGATCCAATGGCTGAGCTGCTCTGGCTGATGCTGATCCAATGGTGAAATGGGCTGAAGGAGGTGGGTTCAATGAGGAAGAATGGCTCGGGCTGAAATCGTGTGGAATTGAGGGGAGGAAGATGAATTCAGTTGAGTGAAATATTTGCATGCTTTAGTAAGTAAACATTGATAAATGAAGATGGGGGAGAAAAATAAGAGAAATAAGTTTGACTTTGGTGAAGAAAGTCAAATAGGAGAAAATGGGGTGTTGGGTTGGAAAGAAAGTGGGTTGAGCCATTGTGGGCCTTCATGGGCTCAATTGGGCTCAATGGGCCTTGTGGGCTCCCATGAGCCCAATTAGGTTTAGGTGGGCCCAAATGGACAAATAGGCTAAAAAGGCCTCCATGAAGTCAAATGGGGCTAAGATGGGCGTGTGGGCCCAAATGGGCTCAAGTGGGCCCTCATGGGCCCAATTGAGTCTCCATGAATTAAATGGCCTAATGAGGGTTTGAGCTCAACCACCACATATCTATCCTGCAAAATCAGAAAATTGAGGTGTCTATACCTAGTTTCAAACCCTAACCACCTACAATCAATTCCCACCTTCACCATAACAACCTATAACAACCTCTAACCACTCAAACAAACTTAACCAACTCCCACCTTCACCATAACAACCGATAACAACCTTTAACCACTCAAACAAACTTAACTAATTCCCACCTTCACCATAACAACCTATAGCCACCCAAACAAACCCTAACTACTTCCCAACCTATAACAACTTGAAACAACCTCTAACTAACCATAACCAACTACTCTAACAACCCTAGCCATTTGTAAGCCTATAAATACCCCTCTTTTGCAAGAGAAAAAAAAAGGAAGGAGAGAAAAACCTAGAAAAATCCAAAAGTAGAGCCACCAAGCTATTTTTCTCTCAACCAAAGCAACCAGAGAGGTCCAGGATCAGAGAGGATGCTCGAGGAGGGGAAGAATTCCAGCTTCAGGCAACCTCTGGCAAGCTCCAGCAACCTCTGACAGCCAAACTCACTACCAGCCCAGGTAAACACTCCACAGACCGCAATTTTCTTCCAAAATAGTTTCCTAGATCTCCCTCTTCCTTCCCTAGTCGATTCCAGTAGAGCCAGAGGCTTTCCCTGGTCGGAATCAAAGCTCTAAGCATCACTGGAGCTATTCTCCGGCGACATAGGTGGGGGCACGAATCGAGTGCTCGATTCGTTCCCCATGGAGCTCTATCCTCTCCCCTTGGTCTTCCTCTTGCTTCTCCGCCCCTTGGCGCACCATTTCAAGCCCTTGCCAAGCCTCTAGGAGTTGCTCGCCGGGATCATGCACCGTCATCGAGGAAGACGACTGGCAACAGAGTTCGACTGGGCGTTCCACTCTTCACAGCGCCGCTCCGACCCCCGAGACACGATCCTCTAGTCTCCCTTAACACTCCAGAGAAACCAGGTCCTCACTTCGTGCACTGGATCGCCCCCGCAGCCAAGCTTGCCGGAGAAGAACAACGTCGACGATAGGTAAGACTAGAGGATGAGAGGAATGACCCATTCTTGCTGCTGGATGCGGGGAAATCATCCTCGTCGCGTTCCCAAGCTACCTAAAGCCCTAGACCGTTGTGTAGTAGCCTCTGGAACCGTCTTCTTCCTCGACGCCGTCGCTGAAGTCGTGTCGACAGCAAGGGAGACGGGAGGAGGATTTCGGCCTCCAAAATCTCGATCCAAACCATTGGATCTCCTCCCCTCCTTCTTCTCTTGCTCCCAGTGGAGCTTGATGCTTGATCAGGCATCGGGATGCTCTAGAAGAGCCTCCTAGACAGTCGTCGACGGCGGGACTCCATTGTTGGCGGCGTCCACATGTTTTTTCCTTTAAAAAAATAAAAAAAATAGTTTTTCTTTTAAAAAACTTCTGATACTTTTGTTTTCTTACAAATAGATCATTTTCTTATTAATATTTTCCAGGCTTTAAAATTGGGTATAAGCCCACTAAGTTTCTTTTCATACATTTAAGTCCAGCATTTTTGCGCAAAAGCCCCTGAGCTTTATTAAAACTATTCTGAATACATAATTTTCTAGCATAATTGCAAGTTAAACCCTAGATATTCAAATATTTACTCAAATATGATCAAAAATTGCATTTAAAACCCTAAGCTTCATTAAAATAGTTCTGAATGCATGTTTTCCTGTCAAAATTGCAAATTAAACCCTAGGAATTTAAATATATACTAAGATGTGTTCAAAAATTGCAATTTTGCCCCTAAATTTCGCTGATTTCTCACTGAATGCTTATTTACTTGGGAGAAATTGCATAACAGTCCCTGAACTTCCTGTTTTCAAACATATACTCTTTTTCATGCATATTTAACCCTGAATTTCTTCAGAATTGCATTAAACACATGCTTTACAGGCAAAATTGCATATTGAACCCTAAGAACCTTGAATTTGACAAAACAATGCATAGTTTTGCACACTTGACCTCTTATTTCTTCAAAAGTACACAAAAATGTGTTTTTCTATGTATTTTTGATGATTTAGCCTCAAAATTTAAGTTTTCACTCAAATCATTTGAATTTTGCACAAAAGCCCTTAGAAATTACATATTTCACTTACACATGCATTTTGAACATTTTGTTCCATTTTTTTCATGTATACTTTCTCATGTCTTCTTCCTTGCATCGTGCACACATTTCTAATTCATTTCGAACTTGATTTTCCCCCTATTTCCTAGATTTCTTCCGACTTTCACGATTTTGATTTGATTTGGTTTTCCGTAGCCCAAGGGCGTACATTAACAAGCTTAACAATGGCGATACGGACCCGAATGAGGATTATTTTTCCCAATTTGATTTTCACAGATTTCGTCGAGTTTCTGCTAATTTGCGTGATGTTTTCTGAGATTCTTGATTTTCATGATTTTTCTCATCACTCAAGGGCGTCTAGTAAAGTGGTAGTATCAATGCCTACATTTGTCCCTCGGATTATCATTTGTTTTCTATTAATCACTTCTATTCAATGATTTGGCATATTTTCCAGTCATATTAGGCATGTACACTCAAAATAGGCAAGCATACACACAATAAACCATTAGCAAGCAAGAAACCTAGAAAGACCGAGTTCCTCAGGTGCATGGGGTGCATAACCCCTTCCCCATGCATAACAAGAATCCTTGCCCTTTCTCTAGCCGGCATTGATTTGTGCACAACATCCATTAGGCACGGAGCATGCATATGTTTTCTTCGCCTTGGTTTCTTTTGCTTTTTTCCATTTTATTTGGTTTTCCTCGTCTTTCCATTAAAAGACTAGGTGGCGACTCCTTTCCTTATCCTTTCTCATCTTTCCTTGGTGTCTCCGAGTCTAGTCTTCATCAACGGATTCACTATCTTTGCTGTGACCGTATCGGGACTCCTCGTGTGCTTCCACGCACCTAGGAGAGCTGTGCAGGGTTCCATTGGCATGGTCACCAGAAGCAAGGTGGATTCTCAATGGATATAGGGGACCAATCAATGGCCAAGAAGATGCATCATAGGAGATGGGAGGAGTTTAGATAGACTCATGTTTGAATATGGTCTGTAAATTCCTACCTGCTCCCTTCCATTTGCTGAGATTTAATCAAGAAGATTGGAAGGGAAATCAAATTGGCATAGGGGGCTTCATGGTCCGGATAGAGAGTGGATCACATGTAGATCTATGCCAGCCAATGAGAGGTGTAGATCCAATGTGCCATTAGTGAAAGGCCAAGTCAATCCCTTACAAGTTAGTACAGATCTAAGGCACCCGCATCCTCCATCCACGTGACATTGCTGCACTATCGGGCCACGATTGTCCTGGAAGTGGTCACTTGCAAGAAATGTAGGCCCAACCCACCAAGTATGCAAGCCATGAATGGGCTTGAAATGGCTTGGGTTAGGTTTAGGTTTAGTTTGGGGTTATGTATGGAGTTTTGGGAGGAAGTGGGCTTGGATAGAGCTTTTGGGTGAATGAAGTGGTTGCATTGACAGACCATCTGGATTGGGTTTTGCCAGAGAAGCTGACTGTCAATTGACTGTGAAAAATCGAGGTGTCTACAGATGCCCCTCCTTGAGCAAGGTTGAGGGAAGCGAGACCGATGTTCAAGGTTGAGAAAGACACCTTGCCCGAATTCGCTGGAAAACATGCTATGGGCATTAAGCCATTAATTCGGTGGATACATCGAAAGTCGCGACCTACTGCCAAAGTGCAAATGTTGATGCAAGATGCTAATGGAGTATGCTTGGAGTTCTACTGCAGGTATGCAACTCTCATGCAAAATCGATACGAATGTAGGATGATTTCTAATGACTGTTGGCGTAGTTTCAACTATCATGTGGATGTGTGATGCTAGAGAAAATGCAAGATGCTAGGTGTTGCATTGATGGGTAGTCATTCCACAATGGGGGACATGATGATAGGTCATCAAGTAGACGCAAAAGGGGGCACGTTAGTTTAAGTTATTAGTCCAAAGACAATGGGGAGCATGGTAAGATATCGGACTTGCCAACCGGACAACAGATATTTGATGGACGCCATCCGAACATTTGACGATGTCACCCAGATAGTTTAGGATATTGGCCCAAAATGGAGGGGATATGACAAGATATCGAACTTGCCAACCAGACAACAGACATTTGACGGACGTCATCCAGGCGTTTGATGGTATCACCTGAATTGTTTGGGATATTGGCCCAAAAATAGGAGGAGTATGGCAAGATATCAGACTTGCTGATCGAAAAAGGATAAGGTAAGTTTCGGACATAGTGACCGATGGTAGCAAGATATCAGACTTGCAAGTCAATGAAAGAAAGAGGAGGGCTGACAAGTTATCAAACTTGTCAAACTGACAAAGAAAAGGGAGAGTTGAAAAGCTATCGGGCTTGTCATGCCAACAAAGAAAGGGAAGAATTGACAAGCTATTGGGTTTGTCGGGCCGACAAATGGTAACTTTCGGACTTATCGACCGAGGATATGATAAGTTTTGGACTTACCAACCGAGGAAATGATATAATGAATTTCAGACTCATCGATCAGAGATATTGGTAAGTTTTGGACTTACCAACTAGAGATTGCAAGATATCAGATTTGCACGTTGACAAATAAAGGAGAGAGCTGACAAGCTATTGGGCTTGTCAGCATGACAAAGAAAGAGGAGAGATGACAAGCAATTGGGCTTGTCGGGCCGACAAATGACAAGTTTCGGACTTACCAACCAAGGAGATGATATGATGAGTTTCAGACTCATCAATCAGAGATATTGGTAAGCTTCAAACTTACCTACTAGAGATTTAACGATATCGTACTTATGGGTCGACAAAAGAAATGGGAGAAGCGATTGCTCCTGTAGATGAAGATCTGGCTCCTTTTAGAGGCTCACTTATGTCTTTAGCATGTCAGGGTTAATCTGTAATTTCCCAGTTGAACAAACTAAATCCTGTCAGAGGTTGATCCTACTGGAGTGGGAGGTCTTTAGGACTATCCTAGGGTGCCCAGGGGTCTTTGGTCAGCAAAAGGGGCTCAAACACTTTTGCATCATGAGGGGCATATCTATAATTTACCCCTCTATCGAGGTGGAGTCCATCAAGGCTGTTTAGGTGACTTTGTAGTAGTCTCAAACTTAATATAGGGTGGAAGGAACATTTCATGGGCCTAGATTGGCAAACTGAGCACAAATGCTTCCCTATGGAAGGATTGGGGCATTACGGTAATTTTCCTTAGGCCACTATATTCTAACCAGGATGTAAACTCAACTTGGCAATACAAAAGGGGCATTCCTATTTTTGTAGAATAAGTATGCACTTTAGAGAGCTTGCACTAAGGAAGGTCAAGGGCTTAGTTGCGATTTTCAGAACTATAGGGGCCTTTCTACAAATTTCACAATGATGACTCTCATGAACCAGCTATTGATTTCCAATGAATGTTTACACTCCATCTAAGTGCTCTAGACCATTCCCATCAACTTTGGATGTGTTAAGTTGGGGTTTTGTCAAGAGACAAAAGTGTAGGGGTCTCTTTGCAAATTTTTGAGTTTCGAGGCACGTGAGGGTTTTCTAGGGCATGAGTGCTCACAAAACTCCTCGGTGGTGATCTATTCTTGTCGGGGTTGTCCTTGGAAGTGTCGACTGTCTAATGAACATTTTCTAGCTTTTGGATAAGCTTAGGAACCTATTTGTAATTTTTAGAAACTATCGTAATGTTTTGCAAAACTACTCGTCTAAGCCGATTCTTAATATGATTTCTGATACAGATGGCCTGTTGGGAGTCCCAGAGGTTGCGTGGATATTATCCCAGTTCGTGGATCTTTCGGGGAATTTTTTGCAGTTTTCCTAGAAAAATTACATTTTAATCCAAAATTGATGCAAAAATTGTTTGACAAGCTACAAAATTTCCACAAGTTTGTAGAGCCACTGGAGGTTATCATTATTGTGAACAGGTGGTGCCTTGTTAGCTGGCTATTCTTTCGTATTTGCTGAAAAGTTCATGCAATGAGTTACGAAATAATGTCATGATTTAAAACCATATACCCTCATTCTCAACTCATTCATTCTCCTTCCTACAGAACCCGTGCCTTTTCATCTTCTTCTTCCACCTCTGCCATGGCTGACCGACGGCTAGGGTTCGGGGCCTAACGGTGGTGGTTCGGTGCATGTCTTAGCGGCGGTCTAGTTGGCACGAGCAAGGGAGGACCGTCGTCCGCGCGTCGAAACCGTGCATTGCCGATGTAGGAGAAGCAAGGAGCGGCAGCGACTACAACCTTGGTAAGCTCTCCACCCCGCTGTCTCTCATTTCCTCTTTCCTTCCTCCTCTATCAGGTGCAGCTGCTTCTCTCCTCCTCTCTGTCAGCGTGTGCCGTCAGTCTTCCTCTCTGCCTGGCATCGAGATGGCCTGTCGGTGAGGCTCGCTGGAGCCAGCAGGATAGGCCGACAGTGGGTCGTCGGAGGGTTGGACAGGGGTGGTGTCTTGTAAGCCATCGCCTGGACATCGACAGGCTTGCTGGTTGGGTTGGTCGGCGGTCATGTCTGCGGTTGCCCCCAGTGAGGCCCTCCAGGTTGGGCCACAAACGGGCTTCGTTCCAACGAACGTCCAAATGGGTTTTCTCTTAGTGTTGTCAGTCTGACGTTCCACAGTACAAGCCAACACTGAGCAGATACCACAATGAACACTACAATTTTGCAAAAAAAGCTGTTATTTGGCTTAGATTTTGCATGATCCATTTAATTTACTGTTATGCTATTGAGTTTCTTGCATGGTCTGGGTTTTTTGTGTTTTTGTGATGTCTCAGCTTGACAATGCCATTAATTTTGTACAGCAACGCGTAATTGGGTCATTCTTTGATGACTTCTGATTTTTTTTTGTGTTGTTGTAATGCCAAAATTTTAGATTTTACTTTTCAGTAACAATGCATGATAGCTTTGCATAACAACGATGTATTGGATGGATCATAGCCCGATAACCTTAGAAATCATGCATGTAGATGCCATTCTGACACACCCCTGAATACGGTTCATTCGACCTTGTAGAAAACATCGGTCTGCTTGACGTGATTCCCTGAATATAACATTTCTGCCCATTTATTCTGAGGTTAAATAATCTGCTTTAGAAAATGGCATATTGTGTGGTAGAGCTCCTGTATAATTTTTGCAATGCAGGTTCGCTTTAAATTTGGTTGTTTCCTAGCTTTCCTTGTTTGCAGTCTGACCCAGAGTACGAGCTCCCTAAGGCTAGCACAGTTGCATCTGGCTCACGGTCTTGAGGTGACGGGGCTAGTTTTCGTGGATCGAGGGCGATATCACACTTGCATGCTGACAATGACAAGTCGGACGTGTCTAAGGATGTAAATTTGGTGTGAAGTTATCTAATTTTTACTGCCACATCTAGATCTAATCGGTAGCCTCGAAATTTTGCAAGAGTCTGGCCATTTCAAGGGACACCTGCTCAGTAGATTGCATATTTGCGAGAGTGACAACTTTGAGGTATTTCACTTTAAATGTGCACAACAGATTCAATGAACAGGCTTGATTACTAATCTGATCTTCTTGTTGTTTGGCAGAGGGGCAATACAGGGCATGCCATGCGGTGCCTCTAGGTACCTATGCTAGACCACTTTAAGCACGTTCCCCCCTTCTTGAGGGACTTTCTGCTTCACCATAGTCCTTTTGGGAATCTTTTGAGGATTCGCACGATTCATGGGCACTACCAGTTCTTCAGGGCCCTAACAGAGAGGTGGCGTCACGAGATGCATACCTTCCACCTCCCGTTCAGTGAGACAATAGTCCTGCCTAAACACTAGGCCTTGTTGATTGGATTGAGCTTTGGTGGGGAGTCGATCGTGGGGAAGGCTACACAAGGCTTTGCCAAGGTTCTTGTACTACTAGGGCGTGAGCATCAGCCTGTGACTCCTATTACTTTCACTACGGTTCGCTATGGGAGTGGACCAAGATCTTGCCGAACCGAGCCCCAAGATCCCCAGAGGCAGACTTCGTTCTTTGTCACTTCCTGCTCAAGCTGATCGAGCTAGTCTTTTGTGATATTTGTGGTTATTGTGTTTCAACTGATTGGCTGATTTACTTGGTTGATCTACATAAGTTGGATTGTTATGATTGTGGTGGAGTTAGCTACGCCTACATGCATTGTGGGCTAGATGACGTGGTACAAAGGAACCTACGTTCCCATGTCAGCTTCTATCCACTACTGATGGTAAGCTTTGACACTTTGTTCAGTAAACTCAAAATAATTGTATCTGTCTACTCTTTGACTCAATGATTTTTGCAGTATTGGTGGATGGAGCACGTAAAAAGGAGTCACTACTTTTTCCACCTCTGCTTTGACCTCCTATCTCTTCCTTGACAGTGGTGTGAGCCCGATCATCGAGTGGCCTCTGGCATTTTTAGCTATGAGGTGTACTACTGCCTTCTAGATCTGTTGAGTATCAATGATGTAAGTTCTGTAATTATTTTGTCTATTAAGCTTGCTTGGAAATCCACTGTTTTGACATCTACTTTTCAGGTGGATCCATAGTTGTTTAAGTGGTATGAGTAAGTAGACTGGGCCCCGTTGAACTCTACTAAGGCACTTCATCGGAAATTGGTGAAATTCTATTGCTTCAAGAGGTCAGCATACCATCTTGCTGGTTGCGTCTGCCACTAGTACACCAATGAGTTATGCATCTCATTGCCTCCTCCAAAGGACATGGAGTCCCAGGCCTCCACTCGGGCGATGGCTTGGTCAACCACGGTTGCTGCATTTGTCACGTAGAGCAGCTTTGCCTTCCATTTTGTGAACTACGATGAGTATCTCGATTGGTTTGAACGGGTCGGGAAACCTCATCTATTTGATGAATAATTGAGAAAAGGATAAAGGGAGATGTGGTTCACGAAGGATTGGACCCAGGTAACTAGTCCTCTTTATAACTAAGTCCCTTTGCTTTTGCCTGCTTCAATCAAATGTTATTCTGACATGACGCTTGTGATAATTTGCAGAGATTTAAGGACAAGCTTGGGGGCTAGTTGGAGTGGGCATGGTGGGCCAAGTTAAGGCTTTCTGTTTGGTTAATTTAGCAACTCACTACCCTTTTGCCTTGTATATACTATTTACTGTACCCTGATAATTTCTCTACTTTTCTCAGGCAAGGTGGGAGGCATTCTTGGCGGTAAACTGTTAAACCAACTTTTGTTAAATAACTGTTTAAGTTCTGTTCTATCTACATATGTATATGATACCTATTTTTACTTTCTTCTGCCTTTTCAAGGTGCGGGCCCCAAGGTTGACATTGTTACTGGCAGCAATGGAGAGTTCAGCTTTGGGTTGGATGACAAGGACCTTTTTGGAGGTGAGGAACCAACTCAGTCACAGGGCCCTCTCAACCTCGAGCTACTTCTACCCAGACTGTTAGGAGGTTGCGTTGCAAAGCTGACCGCCATACCATTGTCTTTGCTCGAAGGGGAGAGGGAGGCAATTCAGAGGAAGACTAGAAGATTTAGCTCTTATTTCCCTTCCTGTTTCTACTTTGTTTTTGTTCTTGTACAGTAAAACAATTAACTGACAGATGGATGCTTGATAGTTGACTACCGATAATTGATATGCTATCGCTTGTTTCGGAACATCTGTGTATGTTGGCTGTTCTTCCTTGTGTATGCCTAGTTGTTTATTTCTTTCTTTTCTATCAAATTGTGCGAGTGAAGCAAGCTGGGAAAATGGACCGTTTCCCTAGGAATTCCTTGGAATTTTCGTATTACTGGCCTGCACGTCTAGTCTGTGATGTCGACCTACAGTAGTCCTATACGGTGCCAAGCCATCAAGCGACTCAACCTATAACTTATACAAGGGTTTGGGGCTACGGGTGTCGAGATTATCTGCCTCTACATTGTACACCAAGGTCTCCTCTTCATTGTTTGCCACTTCCTTTGGCTTGCTTGGCTCTCCATCAACTCTAGTGATTCTTCTCTTCGCACCTTGGTCGTTTCTCCACATGGTAAGTGGCTATCTCTCCGTTTCTGAGCTTGAGGCTTTCAGATCTAGACTTGACTTCTTCTTTCACTTATGTTCTTCAAGCGCTTAAACCCCACAGGCTCACTAAATGTCATTGTTTGCTTGATTTTTCTTTGACTAGGAGTACCCCACTCTAGTCACTTCTGTCCACTACTCGGACATTCTACGATCCTAGATCGTTGCTATTATTACAGGTGATAGGGAAAGACTCCGCTCATGGGGAATTTCCTAGACTCTAGCCAAGTAGAGGTCGTCACTAACTGTTGTGTGAAGTCGCTTGATTCTGGAAGTTGGCCCACCATGTCTTCTGGTTCGGCCAAATTGAGATGATTTTGACCTTGGAGGAAGTCCATCAGATCTACGACATCCCTAGACTACTGCGTCCTCCAATATCATTCACCGTGACGAGTATCTCGCTACTTTGACTTAGTTGACCGGGTTTAGCATCGTTAACTGTATGCAACATCTAGTTTGTACAAATGGTTCGACCCCCATGATCCAGTTGGATTATTTTCGCGAGGTAATGTAAAGGTGGGTTGAGATAGGAGATGAACTATGGCTCCATCTTGGGGGAGCTAATATTCAGCTACGGCTAGACCACTATGCAGAATGAAATGGTCGAGATTACACTGGCAACCACTACCCAACAGATTGACTTGACTCCAATCATTCTAGCTGAGGCATATTGGGGGTTAGGCAGGATATTGCACCGCTGTCGCTATTTTTACAGCTGTGGGGCCTTGGTATAGGTAAATGACCTCAATTATGTTATTATCTTTGTAGTCCCTTGCTGATCTTTTGTTTGACAAGTCTGGCTTGTAGCCCACATGAGCGTGGAGATTCTTCACCCTTAGAGATTTGCCTTTGAGGCGTACTATAATAGTGGCCATGCTCAGACCATCCTGAGTGTCCATGAATTCTATGACCAACTAGCGAGCCTCACTAGTGACTAAGTGACCTGGCGCATTATCCCATCTACTGTTGAACCATTTGCCATATTCTTCAATAATTCTAACATGTGACTGTTTGTGCTCCTAGGCTTGATTGGTGGGGTTGAATATCATTCAATTTGGGTCCTTTGTGAGTTTAGATTTTGCCAGGATGCCTTTGATCTAGCATGAAAGTCTCCTGTATATCCTGTGCTCCATAGCTACGTAACTCTACTGTGCGAGCCTACCGTGGTTTTAGGATGCTGGGGTCTGTAGCCACTGTCCTTCTGCTTTAATGATGAGTTGAAGGCCGATAATAACCTAGTCCATCTGTGGGGCTGTAGGAATTTCCAACCATAATTGCTCATGTCTGTTGTCAAGGCTAAGTTTATGCACCTTGGAGGTGTCTACTTCCTCTTTCTTTGTGCTTGTTCAGTCCTTACTGGCTTTGATCTACTCTCAATTCTGACAGAAAGCTATGTTTACTAATCTCCCACTATACTCTTTATGTAGTGGAGATGGCAGGTCGATGCTTGGCCTCGAGGTAGCTAGCTTGCCTCTTATTGGGCGAGATGGGTTGGAAGTACCTCACCAAAAAGTAACTGACATGTCCCTAGTTTAAGACTGGCGATCAGTGATGTATTCCCAAAATAAACTAACATGCCCTTGGTAAAGGACACTAGAGGAATTCGCTAGAAGGCAACTAACATGCCCCTAGTCAAAGATATCCTTCCACCAACTTATAATCGTAAGGGCAGCTGACATGCCCTTGGTTAGAAGTCAATGATTTTTAGCAAAGCCCATGTATGATTGTGGTAGTGATATGATGATAGTATTCAAGATGTATGATGTATGTGAATTATTCTAATTGCCCTCAGTCTTGGAAGACTATTATTGCTTGTTTGATGTGGATAGGGAGAAACCTTCGACTCAAAAGATTCTATCTAGATGCCTAGGTAGCTGGTGGCTCTTAGTGGGGAACGTTGTGGGTGGTTTATTGTTTATTGGGTGGTGATGAGGTCTCGACTCCACATCATGCTTTGTGGGCCTCATGCTTGCTCTTTTAGAGATAACCTTTTCTTTTCTCTTTTATAGGTATGTGGATTCGCTCTTCCTTTGTTTTGGAGGTAATTATGCCTGATCCAGTAGTCCTTCTGAATGTGGGGAGGCTTCGCAGGTTCACTTCTATTCCTCTCCAAGTTAGGTTTTTGGTGATAAAGCTAGCCTACATGCCTCTCTCTAGGACTGTCTTCTATCTTCGGCTTCTATCTTCTCATTTTTCTTTTGTGCCCATTCATTATATGTTCTT
The DNA here is from genome assembly GCA_024699735.1 of Posidonia australis. Lineage (NCBI taxonomy): Eukaryota > Viridiplantae > Streptophyta > Magnoliopsida > Alismatales > Posidoniaceae > Posidonia > Posidonia australis. The sequence goes on from JAMKQA010063044.1 coordinate 13,252, forward strand.
TTCTGGATCACACTCTCTCTATTGTCTTATCATTTTATCTCCCTCTAGAGGTATTTAGCCATAAGGAGTTTGACCGCATTGCCTTCTCCTAAATGAGTGGTGGCTCCCTCTCTCTCTATGACATCGAGATAATGTCTTCTGGGGAGGTGATGACCCATACTACAACAGGCCAGTCTTTCCAGTTTTCGTCATCAAGCAATGCTTATGATGGTATGTAGAATGTTGTGGATGCATTATTGAAGGTGAATGCATAAATGTATGAGTAAGTATCGTGTTGGATGCACAATTGTAGGAACAAGAAATGACATATGCATGGATGTAGCAAAAGAGGTATGCAAGTAGAGAACGCGGGATGATAGTAGGCTTTGCCAGGATAAGGATACAACCCCTGATCATTGGTAGTATTTTTTAGGTAGCATGCGTTGACTAGCTCTGACTGCTCCACCAGGTCCATTGTAACACCCATAAATTTGTTTTGTAGTTATTTAAATTTTAATGAATTTATTCTTGGATGGGTGTTACTATTCTGAGGCTTGTTTTTATGATTTTGGGCTTGGGCCTCGTGAACCAGCTTTTGCTTGTATGTTCCTGTGCATTGTTGGCACTATGCATTGTGGCACTATGCTGGTGGGCTTGGGTGTGGGTCTGTGTGAGGCCTACATTTTTGGGCTGGTTGATGAGAGTGGGTTGGTGTGGTTGGTTGCTAACTCATGCAGAAGGCTGGTGGTTACACTATGTATGCATGCATACAACTACCACTATCTGCGTGTATATAGTTGTGGCTTGTCAGCCTCCTCCTCCGCACCTCTCCTCCTTTTCACAACTTCGTCACCTCCTCCCCGAGCCCACCCCCGGGGGGGGGGGGGGGGGGGGGGGGGGGGGGGGGGGGGGGGGGGGGGGGGGGGGGGG
>JAMKQA010063047.1:0-17194 GCA_024699735.1 Posidonia australis
CCGGGGGTTGATGTAGAATCACCAAGGTGTCCACTCACTTCTTCAATTCTTGTGATCGCCACTTGTCGATACACTTTCGCCGGTTGACAAGGTACTGTGCAGGAGTGTGGAGGTTGTGGTCGTGTGAGTTCTCGATTCACTAGGTCGGTAGTAGGATGCTGCCCAGCAATGTCCTCGTGCTCATGTAGTATTCTTACCCTTCAAAACAAATAAGAAAACAAGAAACAAGATATCTAGATTAGTCTAAGTGCAGTAAGAGTAACATGAATAAACAATAAATAACATGAATAACTAAAATGAAATACTAACTAGGGTTGTCCCCACATGCATATGCCATTGGTAATTATATGGATGCAAGTTTCTTTTATGATAAAATAGTGAAGAAAAGGAAGATACTCCCTTCACCGTTGGTACTTTGATGTGGGGATTGGAGGAAGTGGAGGCCAGTTTACGGAGCTCCGAAGGAGCGCTTTGGCTTTGAAGGAGGCAGGATCTCTTGTGGATATGAGCTTCTAGGGGCTTAGACATGGAGGGGTAGAAAAGCTCTCCCTTTCTCTCAAGACTCACTCCTAGGGTTTGCAAAGTGGCTCCTTGGAATTTTTGAAGTGCCTCCCCTTTAAACTCTTGACCTATGGGGTCTATTTATAGAGTTTGGGGACTCGAGATCTCGTCATTGACATGTGAGAGATCAATGGCTACGATTAAAATCAAGAATATGGCAAAAAAAATCCCTTTTTAGATTTCATCGCTTATTCAATAGGCGATAGAATCATTTAGTCGCCACTAGTACAGGCGACGAGATGATTAACCCCAGGTTCCATGCATATGGTGAAGTAGTAGCTAGTTGGCATGAAATTTGCCACGTAAGCTAGTCGCCATTGCTAGTGGCGCCAAGAGACTAAAAAGGAATTTTTGCAAAAAAATAAGATCAAAAAATATCTATTACGAATCTATTATCAAATATTGACCAAATCAAATATGAAAAATCATACTTGTAATTGAAGATATTTTAAATTAATTTCCAAATCAAACTTAAAATGTTAAGTAAATTGCATTTGAAAATCAAATCTTTAATAATTACGAGAAAACTTAATTAAAATAAAAGATGTATTTGATTTAAAATAGATTGCCAATCAATTCGATATTTTGGATTTTATCTTTATCTTTTTAGCATTATCATGAATTAAATATAAGCTACAATCATAAAATGTGATAACTTATCATAAAATCTCATTTTTTGTAAAAATAAAGATGACTGATCTTAAATATCAAGTCATCCGAATTTCAATAATTTTCTTGAATTATTTGGCATTTATAATGATTTATATGATAAGTAGATATTATTTAAATGTTGGAAAATTATAGAAATTAGAATAATTATGGGAAAGATCATAATAACATTTATAAATATCCCATATATCATATTAGGACTCGGGATGACAAATTATATGAGAGAGAAGGCCCAAGATTATAGTCGCCTATTTTAGTGGTGCCATAATATCTAGTTGCCTATTAGACTAGCGATGAGTATGTCGTCGCTTGAACTGACATCTAGACTCGTCCCCTATCACGATGGCAGCATCTTGGTCTTTTACAGTTTACCTTCCTATCTTTTATCATATTCCAGAAAGATGCAACAAAACCCAAAAATCTTAGAAGGCGGGTTAGAGATCTTTAGCTATGTGATCTAGGGCGCCTTAAGGGTTCTTATCTTAGAAGAACTCTGGGAAATGCGAAAATAGAATATATATAGATGCCCCTCCTTGGAGTTGATCTTGGAATAAGATTGGCTCTATGGTAGGAAGGATATCCCCGTTGAGCATTTCCTAAAATAGGGAGCTCACTCTCAAACAATCCGCCACAGATTCTAAAAAAAGTCTACACCTATTTGTTTCGAGACATGGTCGCACAGCCAAAAGGTGAGAAGATTAACTGACTTGGTTTCAGAACATGGTCACACAATCGAGTGGTTCGATAAGATAAGGATGCCGTCATATTGAAGGCTCTGGTATTGGGGGTCAAGCTGAGGCTATTTGTTGCAACCGGTGTCGAGACCTATCAACTATGTAGAGTGACACTTCAATGGAGCAGAGACTAAAGGAAAATAAAAGAATAATTAAAGAATGCCTCAGATTGAAGGCTCAAGCATGGTGTGGTCAAACTGGGGCTATGTGTCACAGCCAGTGTCGAGACCATGTCAACCATGAAGAGTGACACATTAATGGGGAAGAACTAAGGTAAATAAAGAGATAATTGTTGTGGCTTCTTGTTTGAGAGCTTGCTCGGATTGGAATATTGAGATTAGATAGGTTGGACCTAATTGGACTTTAGGAGGATCACAAGTTCTAAGGGTTTCTTACACTCTTGAAGAAGATTGCTATGTTAGCACTCTACTTCCAATGCATGGTTCCTAAATGCATGGATGCATGATTCAAGCAAACAAAATGCAAATGCAAGGACAATCATTCAATGCAATGAATGGTCCATATGGCAAGTTAGGGTGGTAGGGTATGGGTGGACCCTAGCCACATAAACATGTGTAAGATGCATGAATGCAATTCGTTGTGATCAAGTGTTTTCTGTCTTCGAGCATGACTAGTACTCTCAGGAAAGGACCATCGTCCCACAACTCAACATGGTAAGTAAAGGAGTTCTATGAATAAAGACCCAGGTGAGGGAGTGAACCTTCCTTTGCCAAATCAGGGTTTTGCCTCTTACTCAGAGTGATGTGTCTTCGTACACAGTTGGGACACCAAAGGTGGGAGTCCATTCTTGGTGGGACTTTGTATACTGCCACGGTGGGACTTGATGTAGTGCCATGGTGGGGCTTGATGTACTAACACGTGGTGGGGTTTTCCTACACACTTAATAAACATGTTAGTAATCAAAAGGTATACCTTTCCCTACCCTAAAGGGGTTGACTAAGTTGCCAAGGAAAAGTACTGTAGTGTTATCCTTACTCCCTTATATCTAGGATTAGGTGGAGGGAATTAGTCTTAGCCTCAACTAGGGATGGAAAACCAAAGCCCAGTGGACGCCGATTGCAAGCCATTCGTTGATGCTCTGAAGATCATTGCGGGGCAATGTCTTTATGGGGCAAAACACACCCTAGCCTTGAAGGCACGCTTGAGTAGGACGTTTAACTCCAAAATCGGGTCGATTGATGGTTGCATCATTGGCAAAACTAGTTCTAGTTTCCTTACTTACTATGTTTTAACTTGTAAGTAAGGTGGATGGCAAAACGCACCCTGACCTTATTTGATTGTTATCTCCCTTATTTACTTAGTCCCTGAGTTCCTAGAGTTTTCTCGTCCCTTGCCTACGAGTGGAAGAGTGGGAGAGACTTAAGGTTTAGCAGACTCTCGACGTCGATTATAGCATTTGTGCCACTCATCGGTGGTTGACCCTAATGTGCCTATAGCTAACCCAAAGATTTTGGCTTATTTTTCTTTTCTTTTTCTTTTGGGGTTCCCCTCTCAAGTTATTTTTCTATCGATCCCCGCTCATCACTGCCTTCTCGGACTTATGCTATGACGGTACATCTACTTATTCTTCGATTGTCTCACCCCATTTTGAGTACTAGCCCATCACGACCTTCTTGAACTTATGCTATGATGGCATATCCTACTTTTACATGCACTCCCCCTCTTTTGGGCAGTTTCTAAGTTGTTTGGTATTGATGCGCTCCTCCATCACTACCTTCTTGGACTTATGCTATGAGGCCATGCAACACAATGTGAGCGGCTTTTATGATATGCCTAAGCTCTAAACCTGCTTTGCTCTTATCTCCCCGTGCAAGTGTATGTGTAGATAGGACCAAGGTTAATGTTACCCTAGTTGCTCAACTTCCTTTCTATGCAGGAGATAACTTTCTTCCTTAACTAGTACTAGGACTTAGGCCCTTTTTGGGCTTTTTAGCACGTAGATTGAAGGGTGTACTTTTGGAGTGCATGTATCTTCCCCAGATCTGAAGAAATCTTCATGTCATCCTACCCATTACGTGGATCTTCCTTGGGTGCTACAGTCTCTACTTAGGAAAACCTTGGATAATATGTTAGCAATTCTGCTTGATCGATTAAGTGGTCAGGTGTGTGATTTACACTCATCATACCTCCTTATTATTGTTTTCTATTGTTGCTATCCTAGCATACAAAATAACAAAGACAAAGGAAATGTTCAAGCAAAAGGAAGATTAAATGTTTTATTTTCATGTTTTTTTAAATGAATAATGACCTTGCCCTTAGTCGAGCTCAGTCGAGTTTCTTATCTCCCTCCCTAGATGGAGGGGTATACCTGTGGGATGGTTGTAGGAGACTACCCCTGGTGTTGAGCATTGGATTGCTAGTGTAGGCGCATCTGGGTGCTTTTACGTTGGTTTGCGCCCATTTTTTGCCTTATCAGGGTCACAGTTGGATTGGTCTCAGCTTGGTTCCTCTTGGAGTAAGTCCATCGAGATCCTTGTCAGCCTCTCCTTGGTTGATGTACTCATGACTGTCCCTGGTGGACCCCACTACTCTCTTTGTTTCATCCAGAGGCTTTGGTAGAGGCTCATCTCTGGCACGGGCTTTATGAGGGTGCTGGCAAAGGGCGTTTAGTGTGCGGGCCGCTCGTATTGAGTGGAGCTACTGGTATAGAGCATCGACTGCAGCCTCTAGGTCATACCAGTCTATGTCACTGTACTCATCATAGACTAGCAGCATGTCTTCTGTATTATCAGTTCCATACCAGTCTGCATTAGCGTACTTGTCATAACATAGTAGCACGTCCCCTAGGTCTTGTGTTTAGGTAGGCTCATCTTGTACTAGTGATGGCCCATGGCTAATATAAGCCACGTTACCTTCGATCAACATTTCTTGGACCTATTGGCTATCCCAAGTGCCATCATCCTAGTCATTGTATTCATCGTAGATTGGTTCACCCATTGTATTGTCCTAGAATTTTTTTAAGTCCATTATTGATGTGCCTAGCTCCTCCTCATCGTCAAGGCCTATTTATGCACATCCAGTAGTTGCCAGCTCGAGGATTAATGACTTGTCTTCATCCTCCTTCTTGTAAATTATTAGATGATCAGGCAGTGAGCTTCCACACCTTTCCATTATTCCAAAAGCATGGTTGAGTGGTGTCGAGAGTGGATCTTGGTCCTACTCTTTGACTTTGTGGTAGCTCTGCGGTGGAGGGACGACATGGTAGTTCCCCTGATTCTGTTGTTGCCCGTGTTGTCGCCTTTAGTGTTACGCCTATTGGGCATACACTTGGTGGTCTGGAGGCTACTGATATTGATATTGCTGGAGCTATGGTTACTACTGCTATTGATATTGTTGATACACTTGGCACAATGTCGTCACAAACAGATGCACAGAAAGCCAACCACAACCTCACACAACCAAGAAACAACAGATTACCCATTAATAAACCATTATACACAATATTGCAAATAATTACATGGTTTACAATAAAAATGGATAATCAGGCCCAGATGTCACACATTACCTCTACCTTTTCCCAACCACATTGTGCCCACCTCATCTCAGGGCTTCCCTAGTAACATTCTCAGTCAACCCCTCACTTGTATCTAACTACCTGAGCACATCCCAACCATTTCTGACTATCCCAAGCTAGCCATCTCCGACGAGACAACCACTACACCATCCTATAGTCCCTGAACCATTGCATAAGCCTCTTACAACACCCACACATCCTCTATAGGCTAGCCCCATCACCTATGGCCCCTGAGTCTAGCTACATTCCCTTTTCCGACTGAGTAGCGATGTCACCAACCGTTGAGCCTCAACTGAGCACCCATCAATCCATCCAACTGTCTGGGCAGCGAAACAACTGTGTAATCACATCCCTACACTCCTCGTTCCTCTCCAGACCTCCAACAACCCCTCATTGGCCACCTCTGACATTGCAGTGCACCAATCACCGGAGAAATTGCCATTGTCGTTGTCGGGAAAGACAACCTTCCACAGAAATAGTTGGTGGCCTGTGAGCACCGTTGCACCCATCCGGACATCTAGTCAACCTCCTTCGATGCCTGCTTACAACTTCTTGCTGCCTAGATGGTCAGCGAAGCTTATGGATGTCAGTGAGGTGTGGTGAGGATAAAGGAGGGTTGACACACAACACACACTTGCATCCATTGAGCACCCTTGTATTCCTCCATACTCCCTCAAGCTTCCAGACTAAATGAATTGCCCCACCAAATCCTCTAGAAGAAGTTCCCAGAGAAGCTTGCAGGTGGAATCTATTTTTCGACGAGGTAGGTGGGAGGAACACTCCGGTCGGCCTCGCCTCCAATTAAGCACTCAGGTATGATCCTTGCACTCTTTTCTTGCTTCCCGTGCACCTGGAATTCATTGGTCTTAGGCATACTTGCATCTAAAGAGATGAGTGGTTGACTGTTTTGTAAAAATCTAGGTGTATCCCGATGTCGCAGGCAACAAACACGCATTGGTGGTGCAACTAGCCTACATGGATTGCCCAGCACAAAGCAAACAAGTTGACTGAGCTCCTTTACACTTTCAGATCTATTTTGTTATTCATTTCTGAGCATGTTTCCTTCTGTGTTGCTGTAATCTATATGTTTCTACTTGCATCACATAACTCTCCCATGTTTTTCGACAAGCGTCCTTGTTTCATTTTCATGTATGAGTTTATGCATGTCCCTTTTATTCCATTGCCTGCATCACATTGGTTTCTCTAGTTTTTCGGCATCCCACATCCACTCTTAGCTCATTGATGCTTACTACTCAGAGTTCTTTTGACCAACACATTTGTGCCATGGTCCAGAACTCGTCTAAAACTACTAAGCATTAGTTTGCATGGTTTTCTGCCCCATTCGTCTCATTTGCATTGGCATAGCTTGTAGTATTCATCCATCCTAGATTTAGCAAGCATACATGAGCATTTCCATTGGCGACATAAGCATACGATTAGCCAAGAAAGATCGATTTCTTAGATGAATAGGGGTGCCTAACACTTTCCCTATACGTAACAGGAGTCCTTATCCTTTCTCTGACCTATGATGACCTTTGCGTCACTTTCCATTGGCACGGAGCGTACACATTCATTCATTTGCATCATTTTTTCTTGCATTTTTATGCATCTAGTTTTCCTCATCTTTTTGGTTTTAAAAAGATTAGGTGGCGAATCCCTTTTTCTTACCATTTCTTTTGCTTTCCTTTGGTATTTTGGAGTCATTGTATCCTTCCTTAGATTCACCATCTTCGTCGTGACCTTATCAATTTGTGAGTTTGGTTTTCAAAATAGATTAGTGGGTCCCTATCTACCGACATGGTCATAGTGAACTGGTGACTTCACTAGGGATACGAGACTCTGACTTTCGTTTTTTGCTTTTTGCTTGTTTGCCTTGCTTCACGTTTAATATCTTGTCACCATTTTGTTTGCATTTATCATTACATGCTTGTTGTTACTTGGCTTTTTCTTGCTGAGTGTTTTCCTTTATACACTTGCTATGCCACAATACACGCACATACCATGTTGCCTACCTTTGATGTGATGGATGTTTTTTCTTTTCACCATCATGTTAGTAGGACACGTGCACATGCCATGATCATGCCTTTTTGCCTAGTGTATGCTTACTTGCTTGCCATGCTTCAGTGTTTTCTTCTCTTTTCGCACTTGTTGTCTATGACCATGCCCGCCCCGAGGACCCGATGCGGGGTCATGCTAGAGGGAGGAGGCCACAGGCATGCTAGGATGGCGAAGGCACAAGATAGGATAAAACGAAAAGAAATGGAGTCGCCACCTAGTCTTTTAAGGGAAAGACGAGGAAAACCACAAGAAAATCACGATAGATGAATGCGTGAGATGCAAACATGAAAGCCAAATGTCTACTAACCAGAGGATGGGTAAGGATTCCTATTACACAGGGGGAAGGTGTTAGGCACCCCCGTACGTCTGAGAAACTCAGTCTTTCTAATCTAATTCACTTGCTAGAGACTAATTGAATGTTTGCTATGCCTAGATTGTGCTCTAATCATGCTAATATGAATGCCAAGACATGACTAGATGGATGTGTGAGATGGTACAGGAAAATTGCGAAGAGATCCACACGAAATAATGAAATCACAAAATATGACATGACAAAGAAAATCACATGAAATGACGAGGTTTTTGGGAAGAAATGCTGGGAAATCATATAGGCCTCAAGAGAATCAAAAAATCAATCAACTCAAATCATCAGAAACACAGAAAACATCGTGGAAATCCGAACGGGAAAATTACGAAGAAGTCCACGTAAAACTGGTAAATTGTGACATGTGAAGCAATTCACATAAATGACAGTGTTTTTGGGTAGAATGTTCTGGAAAACCACACCGACATTAAGAGCATAAAAAATGCGATAGACCCAAATCATTAGAATCATAGAAAACATCACGAAAATTGAGATGGAAAAATTGCGAAGAAGTCCATGTAAAATAGGCAAACAACGACATGTGAAGGGAAACACATAAAATGATGGTGTTTTCGGAAAGAAAGCTTGGGAAAACCATACTGATATCAAAAATATCAAAAGTAGGGTCAACCCAAGTCATTGGAATCAAGAAAAAGGTCATGAAAATAAAAAAAAGAAAATAATCCATGATGGGGCCAATGTGGGCCTTTCGGTCAGTTAATGTACGCCCTCAAGCGATGAAATTCAAATCGAATCGAAAAAAAAAATCCGAAAATACGGAATAATGATAGTCAAATCAAATATCAAACGAAGGAATCGGATGACAGATAGGAGAAAATCCATGGAAAAAACACATGAGATGTAGACTTATTCACGATGAATGGACTAATGTGCAAATGCAGCAAAAACTATGTAGAATGCATGAAAATGTACTTAAATGGATAAAGGATACTAAGGAATGATTTGGACAGAGGTTATGCATGACTTGGTGCAATAACTAACATGCATGTGCATGAATTGATGACATTGGGGTAATTTGGTCATTTCAATGGTCAAATGTGATAAATCCATGTATAGGGATGATGCATAGCCTAAGATATGCCAAAATGTATGCAAAATGTTAGGAAAATGTTATTTTCAAAAAACATGCAAAGGCCAAGGTCATAAAAATAATAAAACGATGTAAACACAATAAGCGACAAATACAAGGACCAAAATACAAAATTCATAGAAAAGGGTGAAAATCTGGATTAAAATACATTTAGTGAATTCTATCCTAGTGTGTAAATGATGAATCAAAGGAAAATGTGGCACTGAGATGTATGAGAATTGCACTTAGATAATTTCTTGAAAACTCAAGGTCTAATGTGCAAAATTCACAAAAAAGGGAAGATCATGATTAAAATGTGCTCAAAAAGTCTTATCTTAATGCTAGGATGTAGGATTTAAAGAAAATGTGGCTCTATGGTGTGACATGTGTGAAAATTGCACTTTTGGTAATTTCTTGAAAGTTCAAGGTCTATTATGCAAAATTCACACATAAAGTACAAATCTGACTAAAATGTGAAATTAGATATTCATTTATAATGCAAACATGGTTTTTTTTAATGAAAACTCTATTCAAGTGATGATTTACAAGCACATGTGATCAATAAATGGGAAACATACTAAAATGTGATATAAAATACAATTAAAACCATCATTAATGATTTAAGAAAAAATTCAGGGGCCTAGGTATAAATATTCCTGCCCAGAAAACATTATGGATTGAGTTCAAGGGCTAACATGCAAGATTTCAAGACCAAACTGTGATAAAAATTAAGTTTCTTTTTACATGATCAGTGTAATTATGAATGACTTTAAGGTTATGAATGCAAATTGTACAAAGAAAATTCTTTTCAAGGAACTCTATGGGCAAAATGCAAAATTCCAGGACTTAATTATAAAAGAAACATGCCAGGGACTTAACTGTAATAAAACAAATTCTTATAGAATAGAAAATGAAAATAAAATAATTTAGGGAACATGATGCAATATTTACAGAAACAGAATAAAGAAACAAACGTTATTTAAATTTATAAGGGCTTAAATACAAAAATGCTGGACCTAATTGCAATGATTTAAGGACTTAAAAATAAAAACCTAAAACTAACTGGACCTAAACTAAAAATCTATCCTTCGAAGATCACCGGAGGACCGCCGACATTCCCGCTCTGGCACAACCTCCAACGACGACTCGGTGGCGGTGCGGCAATTTGAGGGCTCCAGCGAAGGCCATGGAGGCTGGAGGGAAGCACGGCAGAGCTTCCGAGGGCGGTGGGTAGGACTGACGAGGCTTGAGATGCCTCCCCCACCTCTGACTCTGGCGAGTAGCTGCTAACATTGGATAAGATGATTATGGAGGGAGCTGGCAGTGATGCGATGGCTAGGACGACGTGGCGAGTACCGGAGAAGCTTCGGGGGAGCCCGAGGAGGCTTTTAGTGGGGTCGTCGAAGGCTGGGGTGGCCTGTAGTGCTCTCCCCATCTCGGGCTCTGGTGATGGGTGCAGCGGTGATAACGGCGGTCGTCTGGAGATTGAAGCAGTGACAAGTCTACATGGGGGCATTCGTGGCAAGGCGATGGAGCTTCCTGGCGTGGTCACAAGTGGCAAGGGCAACCGGAGGCTTCCAGCGGCTTCGCAGCAGCGATCATCGGCAAGGTACCTCTGGCCGTTGAAGGCTTGCTGGACTCCTTTTGAGCAACAGAAGCTCAGGGAGGAGGAGGAAGAATGAGGAGGAGAGGCCCTAGAGGGCCTTTTCCATCATAGGAGACCATTGGCCTCGCCGATGATGGTGAACCCACCACCGAATGCGGAGACAACGGTGGGCTAGGCCTGCCAACTCCAGCGGAGCACACTTGGAAGGCTCGACTAGTACTAATCTAACTAAAAGAGAAGAAAAAAAAATGAACTGAAGGGGAAGGATTACCTGGCTAAGGGGTTATTTCTCCCAGCAGAAGTCTAAATGCGGCTCTGGTGGCGCAAGTCCGAGGGTTCTGGTGGCTCAGGGTTGCAAAGGGGGTTGCGAGAAAGGTTTGGAGGTGCTCTGGATTGTGGGAAATTGTTGGGTTGGCTCTGGATTTGCTCCGTGGTTTCGAGGGTGCTCCTCCGTCGTTCTCTCCGATCTTCTCCCTCTGTTCTCTGTTCTCGCCTCTGTCTGTTCGTGTTTCCATTTGTCCCACCTCCCTATTGTCGGTTTCTCAGTGGCTTTAAGAAGAGGTGGAAGACGAGGCTGAGATCGTGGCTTGCAGTTGGTGTTACGTGGGAAGGAGGGTAGGTGCAGTTGAGATTGCCGGAAGTTTTTTATTCCCCTCCTACGTTTTTGATTGAGGAAAAATGCAATGGGTATATTGGGCTTAATGGGCCTAGTGTTTTGGGCTTTTGCTTTTTTTGGTTATAGGTTTGATTTTGGTTTTAGGTTTTTAGGGTTTTGGTTTTTTTTTGTTTTAGGTTTTGATTTTTTGGTTTTAGATTTTGATTTTTGGTTTTAGGTTTTTAATTAGGTTTATGATTTTGATTTTGTGATTTTAATTTAGGTATTAATTACTTGGTTTTAGATTAAGTTTTTTAGGATTATTGTTCTTTTTCTTTTAATGTCGTTGTGATTCAGGGTTTAAGGATTTTAAGGTTTATTTAATTTAGGTTTTTTGTGGTTATAATTAAATTCTTTGATTTTATGATTCAAGGTTTAATTAATTAGCTTCAAATTTGGATTTTAATTATTTTAAGGGTTTTTTAGGGTTTTGGATTTTAATTAGAGTTTTTAGTTTAAATTAGGGTTTTTTGGTTTTAATTTAGGGTTTTTTAGTTTAATTAGTGCTTTTTTGTTTTAATTAGAATTTTGAGTTTAATTTAATGGTTTTAGGTTTTTATCAGGTTGTTTTAGTTTAATTATGTTTTCTTTGGATTTTCATTAAAGTTTTAAGTGACTTTAGGATTTTTTTAGGGTTTTGAGTTTAATTTATGTTTTTTTTCCTTGAATTTAAATGGATTAAAGTGGTTTAAATGGATTTTATTTGATTTTGACTTTAATTAGGGTTTTCACTTGATTACTTAGGATTTTAAGTGAATTTTGTTTAATTTTGACCTCAATTAGGGTTTTCACTTGATTAATTAGGATTTTAAGTAGATTTCGGTGGATTTTGTTTGACTTTGACTTTAATTAGAGTTCTCACTTGATGAACCTGGATTTTAAGTGGATTTAAGTGGGTTTTTTTAATTTTGGTTTTAATTAGGGTTTTAAATGAGTTTTAATTGGTTTTGATTCTTTAATTATTGGTTTTGCTTTGATTAAGTTAGAGTGGGTTTATGTGGGTTTAAGTGAGCTTAAGGGTTTTGAGTTTTGGTGGAGTTAGGGTTTGGGGGTGGTGGTTGCAACTAGAGCATCTTCCTAGAGGAGCCTGCTGCCAAGTAATTGCAAAATCGGGGTGTATACACTATCCTAGGAGAGTAGAGATGTGTTTGCCTCCCCTCCTGGTTTAAAGTAAAACACACTTACACAAAAAAAACAAGCAATAAGGCATAACTAGACACAAATCCACACAACTCCCTCTAGCTTAATAAAACTCGCAAGTAAAAGATACTAAGGCATAGTGCATGAATGAGCATTCTAGAAGCATACATCTTCTCCTCTTCTATGTCTACCCATATTCTGTGAAGGAAAATCCTAGTTTATAGTTCTATTGCTATTGGCGTAGGACGGAATGTTGGTCTATTCCCCATGTTTGGGGTCGTGTCGATGTTAGTAGAGGGTACATCCCATCCTTTGACTAGGTCGAGGCTCCTAATGCTCCACCCGCTCGCAACCGTAGCTTTAGTTGGGATTAAAAGCAAGGACCTACTTTTTGACCAGAGTCAAACCCTAGAAACCCATGAGTGAGTCTCAAGTGTTTAGCCCACTCGAGACATGCATTGTGAGAGAGCGCATTTTAGGGTATTCATCTGCATCATTTGCCATTCACGCAACCCTCGAACTTGCATTTCGTCCTTGTCTCAGGTTCTGACACCTATTTGTTCTTGCCTGTTTCCCCAGGTGTGTTGGTGCGAGGTCCTCAGTCGAAGCTCAAGTGTCTCCATCATGGGTGGCCTCTCGTGGTCCTGTGCTCTATTCCTTAGCTGTTTGTCACTTCCAGTAATAGCTCCTCTTAGAGCTCGTGTGCCTATTTCTCACCGCAGTCCCATCCTTACTCGCTTGTAGTTAGCCATGGCCTAGCTAACTAGCAAGCCTCCTGTTGTCATCTTGGAGGGTGTCCCAAATTCGGCCTATCCTTTCTCTACTTTAACTTTAGCTGGTTCTCCTTCCCTCCATGTGTTTCATTTTAGGGCTCATGGGGATTCTGTACCCACTTTGTAGTGTTGTCAGGCATTCATCAATCTGGAGCCTGTCACCGAGTTTGTTTCAATGACCAACAAGCAAGCTCCATGCGTTCTACCATCTACATCCCAATCCTTGGGCTCCCCTGTTCTAGGGGTTCAATCGGCTTTAGCTGTTTCCTTTGTTGGGTCTATCAACCTTTGCCTTCTAATCTATCCTTTGACGGATCTTCCACAATGTAGGCTCAACATCTGTTTGCCTTGGCCCAAAAGCTGGGACACATGACCCTTTCCTTTCCTCCTATTGTCCCTTTTCCTTCGACCCCTAAGGTTTCGCTGCAAACCACCTTAGCATTGTAGGCTCATCCACTACACTTCTGCCCTTACCATCGCCCCAACTCCTTACTACTCTGGCGATGCGGGAGTTGTCTCTATCCCCTGCACCACCACTAAACCTTACACAGCAAGCAACTCCATCACTTAGTGGCCAACCTTTTGGCTCGGTAGGAGTATAGTATCTCTAAAGCCCGTTGCCCGATGTTGTGCCAATGCACCAATTGTTGCTCCCAAATTCTACACCTTTTACAGCATAGCATGTAGTCTATTCATCCCCTTTGCATCAGTATCCAGCCCCACCACGGATGACATTACTATGCTCTGCACCTTCGCATGAGTATGTTGGCCTTTACGCTTCGACACCAAGAAGCGTGAGAGTGGTTCTGAAGGTGGGCACACGTGTGACCCATACAACATAGGTGGCACGTGTCATTGCTGCACCCATCTAGCAAGTGGCAACTTTAGACGCCCTCCTTACGAGGTTGAGTGATCTCGAAAGAGCATTTCATCAAGTATAAGGCAAGGACCTCCAGTCCTACCGATTCTGGGAACTTTGTTATTTTTTGGAGGCGATACTCCCTTTGAATTTCTAGATCCCAGAATTCGAGAAATACAACGGTAGTGGCTGCCCAATAACCTATCTAAAAGCATACTACGGAGACCTCGCATAGCTTCAGGGCGACGAAATGCTTTTGATCCGCTGTTCCAAAAGAGTCTGGTAGAGCCAACTCTCAAATGGTTTACATCTCTCAACATGGCCACTATCAAGACTTAGAACGACCCTAGCCAAGTGTTCCAAGATTAGTACTCTTTCAACCTTGACTTGATCCCAAAATACAAGGATCTCGTCGCAATCCAGCTGAGGCCCCACAAGTCATTCTATGACATCTAGGCCTGATTATCCATTTTAAATGTAAACCATGTAATTAATTGTACTATTGTATAAATGGTTTATTAATTGATAATCTATTGTTTCTTGTGATTATGAGGATTTGGTTGGCCTTCTGTGCAACTGTTTGTGTTGTGGGACCAATGTGGAGTCCAATTTGAGGATGCACAATCACCTCAATTGGCGTGCCCATACTTTTTCTTTTCTTTCCTTTCTTTTTCTCTCTCCCTCACGAGATCTCACCTTCCACGTCTCCTTTCTTCTTCTTCTTCTCACCACTCATGCTACCATAGAGCGAAAGTCCATGCCTCCCCATCCCCTCAGACGCGAGGGTGATTGGATGGGTGGTTGGCACGATACGGGAGGAGGAGGAGATAAAGATGGGGAGGAGGAAATGGAGAGGAGGCCAGCTGAGGAAGAGAAAGAGGGAAAGAAGGAGTGGTGCGTGAGCCGAAGGAGGAGAGTTCATCCGTGTGGTTCACTTGTGGGGAAAAGCTTCGCCGGAACGTGGGGAGGGTTGTCGGAGTGCCACCTGAGGTACGGGACTCCTTTTCCTCTCTCGTTCACATTTTTAGCATAATGTGTTAAATGTATGAAAAATGAGTAAAATGCATGTAAAATCTAAGAAAATTAGTAGAATGAATGAGAATGTGATGATTAGCATGAATATGTAGAGATCATGCGGTTACGATGAAATTTTATGGGATTTACACGAATTTTAGGTATGCATGCTATAGTAATTAAAAATGAGCTCCATGCCTTTATGATTTTCGTATGGATTACATGATGAATGGAATGAAGTATGGTTTGAGGGGTTTTGAAGTAGACTCAAGGATTTACACCCCATGATTTATTCATGTTTTATGATACATGTTTGGGGGGTCCGCCGAAGGTCCCCATTTTCGACGATCGTTTGGTGCATAAGCAAGGGAAATGTTCTAGCCACAGGAGATTTGGCATACCAAACTAGGTTCAGCATACCGAATCCCTGTCAGTTTAAGCCAGGCCCCTAGTTTTGGTAGACCAAAACCCTTCGGTCGACCAAAATAGAGAGTTTCGATAAACCGAAAAGGTTCGGTATACCGAATCAGGGATTTTTAGTATATCGAACCTGTTTTCGGTTTGTTGATTTTGCCCTAGCCCAAATATATAAATGTGAATAGAAAATGAATATAAATGGTTCTAAAGAGATAATGAGTATGTGTTAATGATGATTTCCCCATGTAAATGACATGGAGGAATATGGAACCCAAATAAGTAAAAAAAAATGGATAAAAGATGATTAAATGTGTGGCTTTTGGACATGAGATCCAATTTATGGTTTTAGAGTTTGATTTTTCGTGAATTTGGGTTGGGACCCCAGTAGAGGGTCATGTGTTGCATGGAAAAGATGCATGCAACGAAAAGATGAAATGGAAATGGTTTTAAAAGGGAAAACTCAAGAGTTTATTTGAAAATAAAACACTAATAATGTGTTCTGGAATCACATGGGTTGGTGTCGACAATATGGTAGGAGAATGGTACTCCAAAGAAACCAATTGTCAAACATGACTGTGGTTGCCAGTGTGGGACCACGAGTGGATGGTGTCGATGAATTAAAAAGATATCAATTGCCAAACACGACCGTGGCTACCAATGTTGTGACAGTGTAGGCTGAGCGTGGGTTATTGAACCAAGTTGTTTAGGTCACCGATGGGAAGTCAGATAAAGATGTATTCCCATGCACATTTGAAAAGAAATTGAGGTTAGTTGGCCAGGGTGGTGTCCTCCTACAT
This sequence comes from Posidonia australis, assembly GCA_024699735.1. Taxonomy (NCBI): domain Eukaryota; kingdom Viridiplantae; phylum Streptophyta; class Magnoliopsida; order Alismatales; family Posidoniaceae; genus Posidonia; species Posidonia australis. The sequence goes on from JAMKQA010063047.1 coordinate 16,273, forward strand.
GGGGAACTTCACTATGGTAGTGCAGGGAGGTAGGGAAAATGGTGTCCTCACCTATTACTTGTGTGCCTAGTTACGTTTGATCAAGGTAACATCAATAAGAAAAGTGGAAATGAATAAGAAAAGTGTTGGTTTTGTGAAAATGAAAAGATGTGGTTTGGCTTGGATTAGACTTATGATTGGTCTTAAAATATTAGAATTAAATAAGAATTGTAGTTTTAACCAGCTACCAGCCAATGTTTGTGGTTTTGGTTTTAAGCCCTGCGAGGCACTGTGTTTTAGGCTGGACTTGGTTGAGAATATGATTTTCTTCAGATATGTGAACAGTTTTAAAGTGCATAAAAGAAAGACGAGTTTTGAAAAAGAGATGTGAGTTTTGAAATGACATGGTTTTGGGAAGAAATCCCAAACATTGAAAAAGTGAATTGAGTTTTGAAAAAGGTACGTTTTCGAAATAGATTTTCAAATGTTTTAAAGGAAAAGAGGAAATAATGTTTTGAAATAGATTTTCAAAAGAAAACCAAGTTTTATAGATTAAAAGTTATGTTTTAATAGTTTGCCAAGTTTTATTATGTGTGTATTATGGGCGCTTACTGGGTGACTTAGATGTTACTCACGCATACTTGTTTGATTTTCTAGTGCAGGTTGGAGTGCAATCTTGTTCCAGTGCTAGAGTAGGAAGTACTAGCCGCACATTATTTCCTGGAGGTGAGCCTTAGTTACAGTTATTTAATTATTACTATAATTTATGTAAGTTGCTATGATATTGTAATTTAGGTAACTGTAGACACCCCGATTTTGAGGTGACCCGGAGATTAGTATCCGTATGTTGCTTTGGATGTGATCAGCCATTAAACCTAGCCCCAAGCCTATTAGCAAGCCAGAACCCAGAAATCTGTGACGTAGCTGGGCGCACCAAATTGGC
>JAMKQA010063048.1:0-14098 GCA_024699735.1 Posidonia australis
ATGAATTCCAAAAGGTTTTTGAAAGGAATGTTTTGTAAGAAAAAGAGATATGGCTTTTGAAAAAGAATTTGGTTTTGGGATTGAATTCCCAAGTGATTGTTTAATAAAAGAAAGGATGATTTTCAAAGGAGAAAACCAAGTTTTTCAAATGATAAGAAACGAGTTTCTTTTGGTTTTGCCGAGTTTTGTTTGTGGTTGTGTGTTTTAGGGCGCGTACTGGGTGACTTAGATGTCACTCACGCGTGCTATTTGGTTTTCTGGTGCAAACTGCGTGCAGCCGGGTTCCGGTGCAGGAATTAGAGCTTCTAGCTGCACATTGTGATCCTGAATGTGAGCCTTGGTTACAGTTATATTTATTTCTGTAATTAGTGTAATTATGCTTGGGATACTGTGGTTTTGGTAGCGTGTCCGGGATCGGGGCGTTACAGGCACTCCCAACATGGTCAACGAAAACATCCCCAACCTTGGCACACAAATCCGAAGTAGGAAAGTGTTGAAACCTCCAAAAAGCACCTTTTTTTTGTCAACAATTAGGAGGGCGACCCTCAAATAATATAAAAGGAAAAAGATCTACACAAAAGAGTGGGCACAAAAAAGACCCAAACAAAGCTAGCACTGACAAAGGCTCATGGCCATCCAACAGTCTAAGCGAAAATAAAAAGCCAAAAAAAAGGTTCAACAAAACAGGCCTCGTAGGCCCATAAACACGAGCACAACCAAGCCAGCCAAACGAGCGACACAGTGCCATGCATCACTAGACCCACCTGCGACTACCCCCCAAAACAGAACAAAACAGATCAAACAAGCAGATGAAGAACATCAGCAGCCGATCTCGGATCGTAGTTCTCCTCATGCGTTCTCTTGTTCCTTTCCATCCAGATCCCATATAAGAAACCAGAAACCAGTCTTGTAAGAATAGCCAGTGGCTTCTGAAGTAGTCTCTGAAGCCAGAGATTAGTAGCTTCCCTGAGAGAGTGTGCCAGAAAAACACCCTTAGGATGCTATCTATCCATCCAAAAATTAGAGTCACCCTTTTTGATAACCGACAACGAATGAGAAAGAATCCAAGGCATAACCTGTATAAGAGCTCTCCAACACTTAGAAGTAAAAGAAGGAATAGATGAATGCCATCCTCGAAGCCAGACTTTTTATTTAGTAGCACAGTATATGCTCCACAAAGATTCTTTTTAAAGCAACTTCCAATAACTCCTAATATTGAAAAGATGATGCATATCAACAAAAGCACAAATAGCCAAACCCATCTCATAAGTAGACTGAGTGCACTTGTCCTAACTAACCCAATGAAGCTTATGTTTGCCATCTTTACTGCCCCACAAAAAATGTCTAATCAATCAATAGCATGAAAATATGTACAGGAACTTTCAACACTGATAGAATATGAATAGGGATAAAACACAACACACTCTTAATCAAAGTGAGGCGGCCCACCATGCTCAAGAACCTGTATGTCCAGCCACCTATACACCTTTGAAATTTTCTACTAGACTATGGATGTAGCTTCCCTTGAATCTCCCAGCTACAATAGGTGCCCCAAGATATATCAAAGGCCAACTCCCTTTAGTAAAACCCGTAAGGTGCTCAATGTTAACATTTCTGTTAGTAGGATGTCGCTAGAAATAATTGCACTTATTTCTGTCCATACGTTGGCCTGATGAATACTCATATCTAGAAATATAATCCATAAGATTAGAAATAGAAGTACTATCAGCTCTACAAAAAAGAAGAACATCATCTACAAAGAAAATGTGAGAAGGACACATCCCTTCCCTAAAGGTGGCAAAAACACTGGAAACCCCTCTCAAACAACAAATCAACTCTCCTACTAAACACTTCTTATGCTAAGATGAATAATGTGGGAGAAAGAGGATCACCTTGCTTCAGACCCCTAGTAGATTTGAAAAAACCCGTTTATCGACCATTAATAAATAATAGTAAACCAATTATTGTTAAGGGATCTAAGCATCATGTCAATGAATCTTTTAGAAAAACCAAAACATCGAAGGACAGAAAGAAGAAAATGCCAATCCATTCTATCATAGGTCTTACGTATATCCAATTTGAAAACAACATTGCCTTCTTTGCATTTCTTATCAATATTTCCAATCAACTCCTGAGCAAGTTGAATTTGATCATAAAAATCCATGCCCTTAACAAACTAAGTCTGTTCCATACTGATTAATTTAGGGAGCCAATGGACAAATCAGTTATTCAAAATTTTAGAGAAAATTTTAGAAGGCTCATTTCCCACACTAATAAGTTTGTACTGAGCAAAAGACACCAAGTTCTCAACTTTAGGAATCAAACACATCAAGGACGTCGATATATTCTTATGAAACTTAGTTCAAACAAAGAAGAATTTCATCAACTCAAATAGGTCCTCAGGTATCACCTCCCTGGCTGCCAAATAAAAAGAGAGAAAGAATCAATTAGGGCCAGCCACAACATCTTTAGCCATCGTGTTCAACATAGATAATATTTCCTGTGAATCAAGAATTTTGGTGATCTGTAAAGAGGCCTCCTCCATGATCAACTTCGGAATACACCCAATGAGAGACTTATCCACTGAGCCTCCAAAAGAAAAGAGATATAGTAAACAAACTAAAAATGAACAACAAATATGATGAACAAAAACCTTGGAACAAATAAAAATAAAATGAAGGACAAAAAATGAGGAATTAAAACAAAATGAAGAACAAAAGATTGAAGATACACTCACAATTGCAAATAAAAAAAACAAAATGAAAGACAAAAAAAATAAAAGAATAAAAAAAATGAATAAATACATATATTGAATAAAAAATTATTGGTGTGCCTATGATGGAGGCCTCATTAAAAATCCTCCCTATAGAAATCTACAGTTTATTGTATTGCCCAAGACCAAGTGTTGTCGTTAAAGGTTTGCGATGAAAACACAAAAATACCCATGTATTAATGTTGTAGTTTATAAACTGTAGCAGTGCATTTAGGGACATCTGTTGCGGAAGTCCGCCAATGGACGACCATTTCCACTAGAGGCAACGTATTTAGGGACATCCGCTGTAGACGTCCACCAATGGACGGCCATTTTCACCAGAGGCAACGCATTTGGGGACGTCTGTTGTGGTCGCCTGCCAAAGGATGCTCATTTCCATCGGATGTAGATCATACACGGATATCTGTTGTGGACGTCCACCAAAAGATGCCCATATCCACCAAAGACAATGCATTCATAGACGTCCGTTGTGGACGTTCGCCAATGGATCGCCATTTTCAATGAAGGCAAAGCATTCAAAGACTTTTATTGTGGACGTTCGTAAAAGGATGACCTTTCTGTCAAAGGTAGCACATTCACGGACGTCGGGACGTCTACCAATGGATGGCAATTTTGATTCTGTTACGGAGCATTTACGGATGTTTGCCGATGGTAGGCCATTTTGACAAGAGACTATGTAATTTTTGATATCCATTACAGACATCCGAGATAGATATCTGAGACGGACGTCTACTGAGAATGTAAACTTTACCAAATTATATAAACGAGTTTATCATATAACCTAACCACTTTACCAAAATGTAGTTCACCCTCCTTGCCATAGATGTGCATCTCCCCACTTTTTTTTTGCCACAAGAAGGAGGGAGACCCTCAAATAAATAGAAGCAAATATTTACAGCAAAAGTGGGCAAGAAGCCCACAGACAAGGGCCCAAAGCACCCCAAAAGCTAGGCCCAAAACCAAGAAATTTGGTCCAGCAGCCAAACAAACAGGAAATCCAAACATGGACAAACATCAGGCGACTGTCAAAAGCCAGGCCCAAAACCAAAAAACCCTTTCAAACAATCCCGTTACCAAGCACAGGACAAACATCATCAGGTGACTGTAGCCAATGTCCACAACAACCCATGCAATCCAAAACCTGGAGGAAGGCACCTGCAAAAGAGAACCAGCGTAACAATGTGGTCCAATTTCTAGCCTAGTGCAAAGGCAGCAAAGCCCATATGTAGGGAAGGCATGGGCCCAAAAGCAACGGCCAAATGCCTGTAGCAAGGATCAAGACAACGCACTCGTCAACAGCCAACGAATAGTGCCATGTTGCATGCTATGCTGAGAACTCCGACCGACCGAAAAGAGCCCCAGCACCGCTTTACAGGCGCGTAGCAAAGCGTAGAACTTCAGCGGCGGATCGTGGGCTGAAGTTGTTCTCATGCATACGCCTGTTCCTCTCCAACCAAATCCTAGAGAGAAGACTTGTGACCAACCTGGTGAGGACAGGCCGAGGCATCTTCATCGGCGGCTTCATCTAGAGACGTAGGGCATCCGAGATGGTCGAAATCGGCGTAATCGAGCGAAGGCCAACAAGACTCCATACTAGTGCCGCGAATTGGCACAGCCAGAATAGGTGTTCCAGACTCTCCTCAGTGTCGCCACACAAAATACAACGTGAGACCACGACAATGCCTCCGTGCTTCAGAGCGTCATGAGTTGGGAGAGCCCAACGGTGAATTCTCCACGCACAAAATACATGTCGCGGGATGCCCCCAAAGCCCCATAGTAGTCCCGCCCAACTGCAAGTATCAGCCCTTGCTCTGATGGCGTCCTAGGCAGAAGTGATGGTGAAAAAATCCCCTGTAGTCGCCCAGCGGAGCGCATCACAACCCCCAGTAATTGGCGTATTGAGAATCAAAGGCCAAAGCTCGTGCATATCCAGAGTGGTGGGGGTAGGAAGTAGCCAGCTGCCATCCCCAATGAAAGAGCTAACCGGACACGAAATATAGCCACCCAACTCCCTCCTCAGTCGGGTAACCGCCCATGTGTTGATGTTGAGAGACCTGCCAATCCAAGGGTCGAGGAAGAACAAGGTGCTTCGACCATCCCCAATATGGAACTTCAGTAAGGGCCTAGCTACATCCCTAACCTTGAAAATACTCCTCCATGCCCAGGATGCAGCGTTCGGTGACCTCGCGCTCCAGATAGAGTGAGACCGGAGATACTTGTGTCTCATCCACTTGACCCAAAGGGCATCAAGCCTAGTCTCGACCTCCCAGAACAGCTTAAGCATGCCAGCAAGGTTGCAGTCAGCAGTCTGCCGAATTCCCAGCCCTCCTTCCTTCTTCGGAAGACAAACTTCAGTCCAAGCAAGGAATGAGCATCGGTGGGTGTCCTGCCCAAACCAGAGGAAGTGCATAAGCTTCCTGTCAATCTCTCGATGGAAAATGGCCGGTAGAGAGAAAACTGAAGTCTAGTAGATGTGATGGGAGGTCAACACAGCGCGAATAAGCACCAGTCTTCTCGTGTAGGACAGCATTTTGGCTTTCCAAGACTGTAGATGTCCTTCCACAGCACGCAAGAGCGGGACACAATCTACAGCGGACAGTCGCTTGGTAGACAGTGGGACCCTGAGGTACCACATCGGGAAAGAACCTTCGGGAATGGCAAGGTGGCTGGAGATCCAACGTCGATGCGGTACCGCCCTGCCGAAGTAAATAGAGCTCTTCTAGTGGTTGAGCTTCAAACCAGAGATAGAGGAAAAGTGATCCAGAACTGTCCTCAAGCCTCTAGCGTTCCGCTTGTCGTCCCGCAGGAACACCAACTGATTGTTTGCAAATATGACGTGGGAGATGGCATGATCACCCAGTTTCATTGGCACAAGCTCCCCTCCATCGGATGCACGTTTGAAGAGGTCAGTGGAGATCTGCATGGCCACAACAAAAAGGTACGACGACAGGGGGTCCCCCTGGCGTAACCCATTGATTGAGTCGAACCACTCGGATCTGCTATCGTTAATGGTGATGGAGAAGGTGTAGTGCATACATTCCACGATCCATCTAACCCAGCAATCAGGAAAACCAAAATGCCTCAAGGCATCGCAGATGAAAGGCCTCTGAATCATGTCGAAAGCTTTCCGCAAGTCAATTTTGATGCACATGTAGCCCTTCCTACGAGACGTGTGCAGACTATGATAGAGTTCATGTGCTAGGAGAATGGCATCACTGATCCTTCTACCCTGAATGAAGGCAACCAGGTTTGTATCAATGAGGCTAGGCAGCAGCATTCTCAGTCTGTTGGCTAGAGTTTGAGATATTAGCTTGTAGAGCACATTGCAGAGAGCAATGGGTCTGTAGTCGTCAAGCATGTTTGGAATAGCCACCTTGGGGATGACACAGAGGACAGTGCGGTTCAGAGCCTTCAGCAATTTGCCCGAGCAGAAGAAGCAGTTGATAGCATCCAAAAGGTCTCCTGAAATAATCGGCCATGCGTGACTGAAGAAATGTCCGTTGAAGCCGTCCTCACCCGGAGCCCTGTTTGGGTTAAGCTGGTGGATGGTCTTCGTGATCTCGCTAGCATTCGCAGGGGAGCAGAGGGAGGAGCTAACCTCGACTGGGATACGCCTGCAGTGAAGGTATTGATGGAAAGGGCAACGCACAAGTGGGGTACTGAGGATGTTACAGAAACGGGTGGTGAACAGCTGAGCAATAGACAAGGTGTCTACAACAACTGTCCCATCCGTCGATATGCTTCTGATGCAATTGCCTGCTCGACGAGCCCTGGTGGAGGCATGGAAAAAAGCTGTATTGGCGTCTCCCTCCTGGAGCCAATGAACCCTAGACTACTGCCAAGCCTGCATTTCTTCCCTCCAATAAAGGGACCGTAGCTGCTCGCGATAGTTAGCCTCAACCTGAATGAAGATTGGGGAGCTAGGATCTGACCCCAGCTTCTCCTGAACTGCACGGAGGGCAACCTCACATGTAACAATCCTCTCAGATATGCGGCAAAAGGTTTGGTGAGCCCACCCCCGAAGGCGACTCCTGAGGTTGACCAGCTTCTTGATGAATCTGTACGCGGGATTCCCATTGTAGTGGAGTCTCCAAGAGTCGGCAACAACTGCGAGGAAGTCTAGATGAGAGGTCCAGTGGTTGTAGAACTCGAAAGAAGAACGAGCTTTCCCAGTCCCCTGCGTGAGTGTCATCACTAGCGGCGAGTGGTCGCTCAAATGCCTCAGGCCAGCAAAGGTATTGCATGTAGCAAACGCTTCGAAGAATTCTGTGGAAATCAGCGATCGGTCCAGCCTACAAGAGATGGGATTGGTAGCCTGCAGGTTACACCACGTGAAAGCCTCCCCCGAGGTGGGCATCTCAGAGAGTGCCGCGTCTACGATGAAGCCATTGAAATCCTCCATTGCAACCTGGCAGCAGCAGCCACCCCCAAGCTTCTCACGATCTTTCCAAATACAGTTAAAATCTCCCGTCAGTAACCAAGGCAGAAAGGGTCTAAGGGAGAGTAGAGAGGCCCAAAGAAGCCTCCGCGATGTCAAATCGTTTGCCGCATAGACAACGGAAAGGATAAAGCGTGGGAGAGGAGAGATAGTAATCTCAAGTTGCAAGTGCTGGCTAGATTGAGCCAATAACGAAAGCTGAACGGTCTCCTTGTTCCAGAGGACCAAAATGCGGCCAGCTTGATCCTGTTGAAGGTTTTCCAAAACACCGTAGGAGTTCCAGTGCCTCTGACAGAGTCCAAGAATGCCCTGCTTCAACTTGTGCTCCAGAAGGCAAATGAGATCAAATCGGTGAAGGCGGGAGAAATCCCTGACTGCCCAGAGCTTGCCACCATCATTCAAGCCCCGGACATTCCAGCAGAGGATTGATATAACTAGTCCGGTGTACACTCCAACGAGTGCGACCTTTCCGACGGCAGTTCCCGGCTAGCCGTACCTAGGAGTCTCGGGTGAACAGTCTTCCGAGACTGCCGTGCCTTGAAGACCAAGGCTTCCACGTCAATTTCAGGGTCGTCAAGGACTTCAAATGCATTGGAGCAGCTCCTGCCCTCAACAGCCAACAACTTCTTTGCATGCGGGGTTGTCCGGTATCTCCTGCCGGATCTCCAGGATGGAGAGCCTCGGGTGAGTCCGCCGCAATCAGTTGCATCGGGGGATGAAAGCTCATCTGTATTCTGATGCGCCGAATCACTATCCGGGGATGGAAGAGAATTAGGCACCAACAAGGTTATGGGAACAGCAGGCCTGTGCATATTAGTCAAGGCTATGACAGGAGAAGGGGAAGAAGACGTGCTTCTAGGAGACGTCCCAGCCTTCTCCACCACAGAACTAGCCACAGGTGCTTTAGGTGCCCTCTCCAAACCTTGAGCCGGATTTAATGGCTTGCAGGCCTTCTGATCATGGGCATGGCCAAAGGAGTGGCATTCGACATAGGGCTTAGGAACCCAGTCGTAAACCACCGTGATTTCCTCTAGTGCACCGTTAACTTCCATGAGCGTGTGTGTGGGGAAGCTGAAGTCTGTGTCGATTTCAACACAGGCTCAGGCAAAATCAACTCTGGACCCAGAAGCTGTGGCCTCGTCCATGTAGAGGGGCACACCCAGGGTACTTGCCGCACGACTGATCAGAGCAGAGGACCAGAAACGGAGCGGCAGCTTAGGGAACTTCACCCATAAAGGCAGGCTGGTGAGCTTTTCCTTCTCAAAACGCGAGTCAGTAGTCCATTGCCGAAGCACAAGAGGCTTCCCTCTAATAAACCACGGCCCGCCATCCAACGCGTGATTCAAGTCTCGATCATCTGAGAATTTGAACAACAGGAATCCGTTACCCCTGGAAAGGATATGCAATTCTCCTGTCAAGGCCCACACTCGCTTGAAGTGCTTGGCCAGAGCAGGGACAAACGGTTTTATCCCGATAAAGTACACCATGAGCAATCTGCTCCAGTTCGCCGCCATTGCTTCGACCTCCTCTGGGGGATAGACAGTGACTTTAACACCATTTTTAGTGGTAGGGGCGATGAAGCTCAGGGATCTACTGTTATCCTTCCTGTTTCCTGCACATCGCTCCGCCCAAGTGGCGGGATGCTCTACCACATCACCAATGGGATGAGAAGCCCTAGAACTTGACTGAGATCGCCCCCTAACCCAAGAGCGTGAACGATGACTGTGGCGATGAGCCCTAGAGTTACGACCCCCACGACTGCGACGGGAAGCTTCCCCCCTCCCTCCCTCCGGAGGAAGGTCAAAATGATCTTCGCATCCCTTCCCCGATCCAGCCTCGGAGACGCCACGAAACGCCGCCGGTAGGAAGTCACCCAGAGAACGCGTCGGGGGACGATTAGAGGATGGATGTGGACCATTAGCAAAAGCAGAGACAGAAATGGGTGGATTTGTCAACATGGCCAGTTGTTAGGCTGCCACGTGCCCTTAATCCAGCGCCATTAGTCCACTGAACCACAGATTCCGGTCCCGCCAAAGACCTGAATTTGAAAATTGAAATTTCAAATAACAGACCACACCCCTGCATGAGCTGGAGAAGTTGCACCGAATTCTCCATCTCCCCACCTTTGATCCTCTCAAAGCGTCGATCCTCTTCCATAATCGATATCCTTTGCACAACCATTCGCCTCCGTCCCTACCCTCGTCGGTGTCGATCAAAGTCTTCGTCCTTGGGCATTCTCAATCCATGCTGTCGTCGTGGATCGTCTGCATGCTCAGATTGTTAATCCACCTCTTGAATACAAGCAAACAAGTGTGATTGTATTTCCTTAATTCTATACACTCCTACGAGAGAGTTTTCTTGTGACCATGTTGGCGGAATCGAGCCTTGTACGTTTGAGGAGTGCACGAAAACCAGTAAGTTCACAACGAAGTTGGTAAATCCAAAGAAGGACACTCTACTCGAAAACACCAAATCAAAGCAAAGAATGGATAAAGAAATAAAAACAGAGTCACCATTTAATTTATTTGAAAACGGAAGATGAGGAAAATCAAAACAAGAAGTAATGCGATAAAAGAATGTAATAAAAGCAAGTATATGAAAATCTGTGCCAATGGATGTGACATTTTTGGTCATCGCATATCAAAGAAAGGGTAAGGATTTCTGTTACGCAAGAGGAAGGTGTTAAGCACCTCCATGCGCCTGGAATTTGGTCTTTCTTGGTTTAACTCGTTCACAAAACAACGAATGTAGGCAAATCATGCCAAGATAATGTGTGCCTGAAGGTGGGATGCAAGACGTCATGTTAGGATGCAATAAAACATGCTCTAGAAATATAACATAAGCAAGAAACTCGGATTAAAAATTAGACAGGAATGATAAGACAAACACTCCATAATTTGTCTAAACCTCCAGTTATTCATGTTGAATAGTCGCGTAGGGTTGTAATGCTACAGTTCTCTGTTAAGGAGTATTGCTGCTACAATCTGCTGACAAATGACTCTAGACATATTGTAGTTCAGAAATAGAAACTTCATCGTTCAATTGAGTATGATAAAATGGTGATAAAAATCAAAGCAACATCAGATAAGCAAGAGTATGATGATAGGAACACAATGAAACAATTTAACCATGCAATGATCGTCTGGACTTCTTCACCCACCTAGCTAATTAGAGACACGTCAGAACTAAGCTCTTAGACCAAGGCCATGGTCAATGAGCTCTGTCTGAGGTCGAAGGTGGTCTAGAGGGAGGGGAGTCCTAAGCATGCAGTATGATGCAATGTATGTCAGGGAAAAGCAAAACTTGGCTCGTCCCACTTAGCTTAGCGAGCTCGATGTTTGTCTGTCATGGAAGGGACGACTGGTATGCCTATGGGCCAAGGGACATCATGCTCTCATTATCAAGGGGTGGACGAAGAATGTGGTGACGCATGAGATTCGAGCTCAATGGTCGAAGCCTCACCCGAAGCCATAGGTGCATTGTCGATGCAGTGATGCAATGTCAAAGGAAAAAAAAGAAAAACCAAATGGATCAAAATTGACCTCCGGAAAGCCTTCGACACAATACAACGACCTTTCATCTGTGATGCTTTGCATCGCTTCGGTTTTCCTACCAAATGGATCCGATGGATCGCTGAATGCATGAATTACAGATACTCTATCATCACCAACGGCGAGAGATCAGGGTAGTTCTCCACTTCCAACGGACTGCGTCAGGGTGACCCTCTTTCGCCACTCCGCTTTGTGATCGCCTTGCAAGTCTTGACAGACCTTTTCAAGCACGCTACCTCTAGGGGTGAACTGGAGCCAATGCAGCTGGGGGAACTTCAAACATCCCACGTCTTCTTCACTGATTACCTGATGGTCTTCCTACGGGCTGATAAGCACAATGCTTGAGGCCTCAAAAGAATCCTTGACTCCTTCTCTTCCATCTCTGGGCTGGATCTCAATTGCCAGAAGAGCTCCTTACACTTCGGTGGGCCTGTACAGCATCGGCGATGGATCTCCAGTTTTTTGGGTATCCTTGATGGCACATTCCCAGTGAAGTACCTTGGTCTGCCTTTAACCACCAAAAGACTATCTGCTGTGGACTGTGCCCCTCTCCTGTGTGCAGTGGACAACTGGCTTCAATCATGGAAAGCAAAACTCCTCTCGTACGCAGGTAGACTGGTACTCATTCGCTCTGTTCTCGCTGCACTTCACCTCTACTGGACCACGACGTTTACTCTACCAGCAAGTATACACCGCGAGCTTGATAGGAGACTGATGCGTTTCCTTTGGTTTGGACACGACGACTCCAGATGCTCTTTCATCTCTTGGAAGAACGTTTGTCTCCCTAAGAAGGAGGGGGGCTTGGGGTCCATCGGACTTCTGACTCCAACACTGCTGGCATCCTTAGGCTGCTCTAGGATGTCGAGACAAGACTTGAGGCACTCTGGGTTAAATGGATGAGGAAGAAATACCTCAAGGATCGCTCAATTTGGAACTCGCGACCTCCCAACTCTGCCTCTTGGGCGTGGAGATGCATCCTCAGATTGCGAGATGTTGCAAAACCGCTGATGAGGTACAGGATCGGTGATGGCAGGAACACGTTTTTCTTCCTAGATCCTTGGCTTGCTAGCCCGCCTCAAACCATCCCTACCATGAATGCTCAGCGTCTCATGGTAGATCTGGACTGCGAGCACTCGTCCCAGTCAGCAGTTTCATTACCAACGGCTGTTGGAATCTTTCGAGACCCACCACGATGGACATGCACGACCTCTGGCCCACGATTCTTTCAACACCGATTGTGGGTGGATCAGATGAGATCACCTGGGAGCCTACCGGAGGACAGTTCACCTACAAAACTACTTGGGATGCCATTAGACCCCGAGTAGAGGTCTGTCGCTGGACTGAACTTATCTGGAATCATAGTGCCATCCCCCGTCATGCCCTCTGCGCCTGGAGGGCAATCCACTGCGGGCTTCTCACTCACGACGCACTCAAACGGTGGGGTATCATACTGGTCTCACGTTGCATTCTCTGTGAGAACACGGAGGAATCTCTTAACCATCTTCTCTGGCTGTGCCCTTTCACTGCTCGCGTTTGGGAACTTGGCAGACTGCGAGTGGAAGCATCTGTGACCTTCACCGATGCGATCGATCACTGGTGCATGCTATTAAAGGGGGAAAATCGCGCTTGTACGTCTAGGGTTATCACCAGGCTGATTGCTTGCATCTAGGGAAGAGTGAAACAAGCGTACACACGAGGAGGATTATCGCCCACGTTCTGTGGAGGTAGTGTTCATGTGCTGCTTCCCACTGGTCTTCAGTGATGCATGGCACTGTGACTCGCACGCTTTCCACTGGACTTCAGTTCGGCTGGTAGAGGTTTAGCCCATGAGGCTTGTCCTTGGGGGGCCTTTTGTATGATCTGTTGTTTTGTTTGCACCTGTGGACCCTTTGTTCATGGGATGGCCTTGTTTCCCTTTTTCCCTTCTGGGTTGGGCCTACCAAGGATTTCAGCTTTGGGTTGTTATTGGCCCACGAACAGTTCTCTGTTTTTCTGCTTTGGGCTGTTGTTTTGACCCACGACCAGTCTTGGAGGGTTGGGTTGTGAACCCTTGAGCATTCTGGCTTGGGTGGGTTCTCTTCCCCACTCTTTTCCTCTTGTACATATTTTTTACCTTTATATATTTTGAGGGCCTCCCTCCTTTGCTTTGGCAAAAAAAAAAGAAGGAAAACCAACGATGTAAATGATGGTAAATCTAAAAGAAAAGCATAGCAAACCATGCTTAGGTAGTAAATGGACTATGGAGGATATTCATAAGGTTTACTTGTGGAGGATGAACGTGAATTGCCTCGACCGGAGGCAATAGTGGCTGCTGGTTGTTGGTGCTCGTTGGCATCTAGTTTTAGGTTCGGTCGACTACGGAGGTTGATGTTGAAGCTTGCGGAATGGCTCACTCACATTGTGCATAAGTGGATTGATGATAGTGGAGCTCAGATGGGGACCGTCTGAACTGGATGAGTCACTGTAGATGATTGGTCTCGGGTGTTATCAGAAACAACCGATCGACGATGAGGTATGTATATCGGAAGGTATAACCTCCGATTGACGGCACACACATTGATTGCATAGTAGAAAAGAAATCAAACCTTGCATTCAGGTGTGGAAGAGATCCTAGGCATACAACTCAAAATGTGCTTAGCATGTGTGACTTTAGTATGAGATTTACATTTGTGTCCGCCAATTGGGAGGGCATCATCCATGATTGCAAGGTGCTTAACCATACAGTATCTAATCCCGAATACAATTTTCCTCACCCACTTAGAGGTTAGTTGATACTTTTTTTGACTTTAATTCTAACATCAAAGTTTTAGTATTGTCACCATCATGTATCTGACTGTCTATAATTATGTTGAAATTTAGATAAGTATTATCTTGTAGATGTTAGATATCCAAAAAGGAAAGGTTACCGTGCACTATATCAAGCAACAAGGTACTATGTGGCTCAATTCTAGAGCTCATAACCTAAAAGGAAGGAAGAATACTTCAACTACATGCATTCATCACTAAGGAATGTGATTGAAAGATCATTTGGTGTTCTTAAGAAATGATGGAATATACTCAACCTAATGCCACCATATTAGTACTCTGCACAAGTTAAGATAATGCTTGCTTGCATGGCCATCCACAATTTCATAATTAAGCAACGTCAAATGGATGAGGTGTTGGATCAAGCTGAGATTGATGAGGCTATTGTGGATCCCAATGAAGAGGCTTACGACGAAGATGAGGATCCTGCGATGTTAGATGAAAGTGATATGGGTGCTGTGCGTGATGGGATACGTGACCAAATTCATTTGGCACATAATGTACATTAGTTGGAAATCATGTACCTATTTT
>JAMKQA010063049.1:0-15381 GCA_024699735.1 Posidonia australis
AAGAAGTAGATTATTACTTACTTTAGCTTATCTAAGAGTTTCAAATCAAAATTCAAAGTTTTTTTACCATTTCCATGGACTTCCGTAAATTTACCGCGTTTCCACCGACATTTCCACCAATGTCTGACACATTTCCTATTTTTATCGGACCGAAGTCCGACACGAAACCGACGTTTGATTCTATGGTTGTAGATCATTCTATTTTCTACAGGTGAATAGATAGTGACTGTATTTTGCTAACTGTATATGTAGATGATATTCTAGCACAAGCAGTGATGCTACTAATATTCAGGAGACGAAGGATCATCTGCAAAAGTACCTTATGACCAATAACATGGACAAACTTAAGTACTTCTTAGGAATTATGTTTACCTTTACTTGAGACAGAATAACATTATCATAGAGGAAATATATATTAGATCTCCTACAGAAAATTGAACTTTTGGGATGTAAGCTTGAGACTACTTTTTTAACAAGAGCCAAGACTTCTGGGACAGCTTTTCACCCTTGTTGGAGGATACTGGCAGGTACAGGAGGCTAATTGAGACGTTGATCTATCTCATGTCACTCGCCTAGACATTGCATACATTATGGCGATCCTTAGTCAGTTTATGCAGGGACCAAAAATGGTACACTGGTTAAGAGTCTTGCGGGTGTTGTCTTACGTTAAGAAGACGTCGGACAAAGGATTAGTCTACAAGAAGAATGGTCACTTGCAAGTTGAAGCCTACTCTGATTCTAACTATGTAGGAGATAGAAGAGATAGAAAATCTACTTCTGGGTATTACACATATGTTGGGAGTAGCTTAGCTACGTGGCGTAGCAAAAAGAAAAGTATTATCTCCCAATCTAATGCAGAAGCTGAGTATATAGATCTATGACTCAGACTACTTGTAGGATAATGTGACTTCGTTCTCTTCTGACTAACTTGAATCTTCCTACTGCTGTACCTATGCTCATGTACTGTGACAACCAGGCAGCCATTTATATTACTAATAATCCCACCTTCCATAAACGCAGCAAACACATAGAGGTGGACTATCACTTTGTTCGAGAAATGGTAATGCAAGAAGTTATATCTACTCCCTACACAAAGTCTTCTGATCAATGTACTGATATCTTTATTAAGGGACTTTATGTTAGGACATATGATTTTCTTTGTAATAAGTTGAACATGATAAACATGTATGCTCCAGCTTGAGAGAGTGTGTTGAAGTTATAGAGTTGTTTTATATTAAGTAATGTAATAGGGTATTTGGATATCCAGTTAAATATCTATTTATCCCTATCCTATATATATGTATCTTGCCACCCTAATATCAATATAGAGATTATCTTTTCAACTCTTCACAATGGTCAAATGTCAACCTATGTCAAACAAACAACAGTGGTATCAATTCAATGTAGCTTAAAAATCAATTCACTGTAGATTAAAAATCAAAGAAAATCAATCCATGTCAACTGACATCCATCATGATCCCGATGAAGTTTGGTATTTCTCTGTTTTTTGTTTATTTTCTTCTTTTTGAACTGCTTCAATATTTCTTACCTTGTTAACACTTTTAAGCATTACCTAACAATGTAATAGTAGATCAGACCTCTTTTACAGTATCTCGCTTCATTTCATTGAATCAAGATAATTTTGCATAACATTCATTTTATGCTATATTAGTAAATATAAGCAAAACTTAAATTACTTATCAATTTCTTGATTTAAGTTGATTAGAACAAGTTATAAGCAGAGTTTGTATTTAATTACAAATTGACATGTATTATTAAAGCTCATTTAAGCTAGTTGTAACATAATTTTTAATCAACAGCCTAAGTTTGTAAGTAGCCTTCTCTGGAGTTTCTTTTTCACCATGTTACCATCCATGCTTCCAATGATGTCCGACATGGTTCCCATTATGGAAGTACAGAGTCTGATGCAGAACTGGTGTTGTGAACTATGAGTGAACCTCACCTCAAGCCAACTACACCAATATTGGTTTCTACATATTTAGTTCTAGCCAAGATAGAAGTTGCACATACAGCAAGATCTCTCTTTGGATAATAAACTACTCAGCATGAAGCCACAAAAACCAGGCATACATAGTACTTAATAAAACAGAAAACACAGCAACCAATTCTACAGCAGAAAACCACCTATGTCGTCTATGCCAATTGTCATATTCTCTCATTCTCTCCTCCGTGTTGGGGCTTTACGGCAAACCTAAACTCCCATGTTAAACATGACAAGGAAGCAAGAGTCCTCCTTAATCTATATCTACTAATAATAAATAGGTTAATGGCTAAAGAAATTTGACCCAGTGATACAAGTACAGACCCAAGATATAATTTCTCCTGGAATAACTACCAACAAATAGGAAATGTGGAACCACATGATAGATACAACATGATGCAATGTCAGAACCAGAGTTTGCTAGAGCTATTCCACTGAGCTCCGACTTAAGCTTGATATGCTCTTTGTAGTTAGGACAACAAGATTACAAAAGGTCTTAAGTTTCTTCTGGTTGTATATGCAGTATGGTTGTTACAAAGCCATATAGAGTGTCTCAACCAATAAAGGAGCAACTCGAATGTAACCAATCCTTAATAAAGATGCTGTACCCTCCAAGCTTATAATATAGAAGTCATCATAAGACATGTGGCATGATATCAGTTTAAAAAATAAATTTATGGAGCAATTTGAGTCACATTAGGCATTGTGGTTTTTGTAAGAAGGCTATAAGGAGTTTAGATAAGATTAACTAGTACCCACCTTGCCATAAGATCATACAAATATCGGCCAACTTCAGGCATGTAACAGAGAACTGGAACGTACAATTGAAAATCAGCGTTTGTTGGATGGTTCAATTAATTATTCAGTTAACGTAGTTGGAACAAAAAGAGAAAGTATGTTTGTCAGTAGGTGGCTGTTGCAAAAAGAAAGATGCAGGACATTTGTTCCAAACTCTAATGATTAACAAATTCTGGAGGCATATGTGTGTGTCTGGCTGGAAGCCACCTCAATGGCAGTAGCACCTTGTGTAAAATCTTTAAAGCTTAGCTAGTTTATTGTTTATAGAAATTACTTTCCAAAGAGAGATCTTGGTGTATCTTTCCTTAAGGATCAACTCTAAGAAGCAAGACTAACGATTTCTCTATAATGTGCTGAATACATATTCAGCACAACATTCACCTCCATCTATAGAAGTGCCAATATACATACATAGTGAAAACAAACAAGGTATGGAATATGATGGCATCAAATGACTTGAGAATCGCCAACTGTAATGAGTATAGCAATCACCAAGCAACCATGTAATGACAAATTGTAAACTGCAGGAAAAAACATGTAACTTAAGAGAAGAGAATCAAAACTTAAATGCAAAATATAATCACACCACCTCATATGCACGCTGCATCTCCCTTTCAGTTTCATACTCAACAAATGCATAACCACATGAGGCACCGGTCACTGCAAATAGAAGGCCAAATTCATGTCAATAAAATTTAGAACATAGTTTTCTAATGTGTTCTGATGTGTATATATTCAGAATCAAGATAGACAAAAAAATGGGGGTTAGTAGTTTAATTGGCAGCCATTGCAAGAATACTTTACTTTCCTTCCTAAAATTGTGTGAACCTCCAAGCCCACAATCTTTCCAACAAGTAAACTTTTTTTTCCTGCTACAAAAGTTTCCAGACTTCAGTTATGAACTTTTTTCTGCTACAAAAGTTTCCAGACTTCAGTTTTTCTCTTGCTAAAAAAACAGTTTGATAATGATACAACGCAGATAGGCACCTTAGGGAGCTAACCACATGCTCATTTTTGGTAATTTGCATGAAGAATACAATATGAAAATGCAAGCATAAAAACAGCCACAACCAGAAAGGTAGAAAAGACAAAGCACTATTCCAACACAACAAAGTAAATCGCTTTGCTCACCGATATGCCTAACTAGCCGCAACTTCTTCACCCGCCCATACTTGCTCATAGCCTGCAAAAAAAAACAATTAAACAGAGCACAAAACAACATCTCTTCTGGCAAACCCACAAAGCTTAGGGTAAAAGGGAAGGCACCTTTCTGAGAGATTCCTCATCCGTGAGGCGCGAAAGGTGGCCCACGAACAAGGTGCAGTAGGGATCGCCAATAACCTTCGGATCGCCAAATGGGTCGTCTGAAAAATGTGATTTTGACATCAAATCACTGAAGCAACGACACCCGAAGAAGAAAGGAAGAACTGAGCAGAGTAGAGCATAGGAAAAGAAGAAACATACGCACATAGGCCTGCGGATGAACAGAGGTGGGCTCGGTAGACGGCGTTGTCGTGGGGAAGGATGTCGGTGCCGTCGATGCTCCCGGACTGGATCGGGTGGTAGGATTTCGAGTAGAACACCAAGCTTGCGTTGCTGCCGCCTCCACTCATCGCTCCTCGGCGAGCCAACTCAGCTCGAGGTTCTGAGACGGAGAGAGCCGAGCAAGTCTTACTTCAAAAACCCGATTCTCAATTATTGGCATTGAAGTTGTTCGGAAGCCGAGCCATTTTACACAAACGATAAAGAAAGATTTTATTATATTTACTTGAGTATGAAATAATCACCGTTAACTGTGAAAAAAGTCCAAAATTTGTCAAAAAAAGTACAAATATCTACCGAGAATCAGGTATATCAAACAGTCAAAACATACAAGTCTAAAAATACATGTCTAAAAACAGATTGATGAAGAATTAATCAAATGTTTCACGTCGTAAATCCACTTTCTGAATTAAACAGATTGATCAAGAATTAATCAAATGTTTCACGTCGTAAATCCACTTTTTGAATTAAACAGATTGATCAAGAATTAATCAAATGTTTCACATCATAAATCCACTTTCTGAATTCAAGAGGTCATAGACTGAGACAGTAGCTAGACTGAGGCAGCAGTTAGACTAGAATGAGATGAGATGTTCACAAGCTCCATCGAAAGTTTAATAGAAAAGGTAATTACTTGAACTGCCTGATTTACCTTATCTTGATCCAAATTCTGCTACATCTGAATAATTGTGTGGCCTTGATATGCACCTAAATTATCTAATCAAAGAGAAATTAACAAAATTATTTGAAAAATAATTTCAGAAGAAGACTTGTAAGAATTCCTGAAAATTTTATTATTTCTTTCCTTCCATGTAAACCAAAGGACTGTTGGAACGAAAATTTTTCAGTCTTTAAAAGTCAACTGATGCTTAACATGTCTAAAAAAAATTAAAAATGCTGGAAATACCGACGTTAGAGGTATAAATTGAATTATTTAAGAAGAAACTCCACACCTCATAAACTAAAGAGCAATGTAAAAATAAATATTCAGTGGATTCTAATAATGCTCTATAAGATAAATTAGCAAGTAATAGAACTTTATCATGAATCACCAACCACACAAATATTAGACTTTTAATGGAACTCAACTCTTCCAAATGTAATGACTAAAATGTAATCTAAACCCTTCGTCGTTTAAAAGCATGTAACAAGTTCTTACAGGGTAGTATTTATTAACTGACTCCCAGGAGATGTTGTCTAATACATTATTTAATAATAATCCTTACATTATATCTACAAACTTCTCCAATTGTTTTTTCAAAGCCTCAACAATTATATTTAACACCCTAGAATAACAAAACAAGCTAGGAAATCTGAAGAATACATAAAGAACATTTCTTTAACTGAAACTTGCCTATGTTTTAAGAAAAGGAAAAAATTTGGTAGGCATTTTTCAAAGACGCTTCACCAACACACTTGTTTTCCCAAAAGATAGTTTTCTCGCCATCATGAACAACAAATCTAGAAAAGTCATTAACAATTGGAAAGTAATGTCTAAACTGTTGCCATAATGGAGATTCTTAGCTTAGAAAGACATTAAGAAGAGCTCCCTGCCAAAGTTGAGAAAAGTAACATGCTTTAGTAAGCTCCAACCATTTTTGTTTAAAATTGTCATTCAACAATTGCCATAACAACTTACATTTTAGAACCAAGTTGAAGTTGCTAATATTTATGATTCCCTACCTATTTTGGTCCTTAAAACGACAAATGTTCTCCTATTTAGCTAAATGGTAGCCATTGTTGGCACCCGAAGAGGCTTGCCATAAAACCGTCGCCTGAGCCTATCAATTTTTTTTTCTACTCTAACAAGTAGCTAGAGAACTGAAAGATAATATGTGTAACCATGCCGGCGACCACCTCATGCATAGCACGAAAGGCCAAATGCACGAGAGCCAGCGATGTCACGACAAAAGCGATAAAAACAATGATAAAAGTGCAGGAGTCGCCACCTAGTCTACTTAAAAATGGGAGACAAGGAAAACCGTTTTAAAATAATAAAACTATGCAATAAATCAATAGAAAGGTCATCATGAACCAAAGAGTTGGGTAAAGATCCCTGTTACGCATAGGGAAGGTATTAGGCACCCCCATGCGTCTGAGAATTTGGTCTTTCATGGCTTCTTCGTTTACTCATGTGGGATTAATGTTGACTTTTCAACCTGTTTCTATACGCCCGAGGGCGATATACAATGCCATGCAACATGTAAGTTGTGCCTAGTGTTGTATCTAAAACTAAATATAAGTGAAGTGGAGACTAGGGTCGTGTCCTATTATTCAGCTAGGCTACCCGAGGTCTAAATCGCGGAATAGTGCAAAAGGATTTCACCGACAAGAGCCCAAAAGGCCACCGATTCACAAGATCGAAGTAGTAAGCATCACTACTTTACTAGGTGTAAAACTAATGCAATCAGAGTCATTAAATGGTAAAACTATGCAAGCACGGTCATGATATATCCAAGAACAAACATCAGAAAAATCAGAGCCCATGACAATCAAGAAAACATGCAAAACATGTTTGCATCCTGTGACCAGACTAGTGCGCCAGCCTGGTACGCCAGTTATGTACTCCAGTGTAGTGCGCCAGTGATGTGTGCCAGTTTAGTGCACTCCAAATACTTTGTTTCAATCTACAAACTGAACTCAGAGCCTGGGACGAATGCCTGTGATTAACTATGCTAATGACCATTCAGAGGACTAACCGAGATGCTAAGGAACACTATCACACTAATCAATCAAGTCTAAAATATTCCTCTCATTCTCTCTCTATCCATGTATGTTTATGGGTTCTCTTAGGGTTGTTACAGCCAAGGCTGGCTCTAGAGGTGCGTGGAGACATCCGAAATGACTGAAAAATGTGGGAGGCCTACATGATATGTGAGTGGTGTGCCACAACCCCTATTCAGTGGTCGAAAGCCTCATAAGGACCTTAATCCACCATAAAAAGACCAAATAGTGCAAATAAACACACAAAGTAAACAAATAGTGCAAGCACTTTTACAAATGGCATACATGAATCATCATCATGATAAATATACAGTGCAAATGACCAAACTAGATTGTACACAACCAAGCCATAGTCGAATTCATAGCATGGTATCCTATTTAAAATAACCTAGAGAAAAGAAAGACAAAAGCTTGAGGCAGGGAGGTACCTGAGGTGTTTCTCTCCATTGGTGGCTCGAAGTGTCTCCTTCTCGATGCCTTGGACACGGTTGAGGATGCTCAAGGACGTAGGGAACGCTCTGGAGGTAAGTGCACTGGTTGCTAAGAGAGCTTAAAATGTGATGTGTGGACAACTTTTAAAGGAAAATGAAAAACATTGAAACATGGATGCCAAAGGACGTGAAGGCCAAGAGACCCTCGTAGACTTGTAGGGGAATGTCAAAATAGATGAGGACCTAAGTGTCCATTCACATATGAAGCTTACAAGTGGGGCAAATGAACAGCCAGCAGCCAGTGCCCTGAAACAGGACTATGCGCCAGCATGGTGTGCCACCTAGGTGCGCCAGAATGGTGCTTCAGGATAGTGCTCTCCACTTGGCTACCTGGATTATCGACTGGACCATGCGGTCGCGGTTTGTGTGATGATCTTAGGCTAATCAAAATGTCAGATAGGGTTTGGATATGGTTAGGCTTGTCGTGTCCGAAGCAACATCCTTCTAGAGAGTTTGCCTACGAGCCGCCTCAAAATTAGAGTGTCTACAATATGTAAGTATTGTTGATAAAACAGAATTAACCAAAGTGAGCCTACTACCGATAGATAAGTACCTAGATTTCCAGAATACTAATTTAGCTGTAATTTTATCCATCACTGAGGACCAATACCTATAGGTTGCTTTCCTGAAATGGAGGAGGAGCCCAAGATATTTGATTGGTAAGGTCATTGACTCACACCCCAATATATCACAACAATGCCTAATCAAATCATTAGAGACCCCAATACCTGTTAATGAAGACTTATGAAAATTGATCTTCAAGCCAACATAGGCTTGAAAACAATAAAGAATTCTCTTAACATTGATCATGTACTTTTCTGAAAGAAATAGAAAAAGAATAGTGTTATCTACATATTGTATGTTAACCACATTAGGACTGTCATGTGGAAACTGGATCTCAGAAATAAGATTGTTTTGAGATCCCAAAACTAACATTCTATTTAACACATACGTGGCCACAATAAACAATAGTGGGGAAAGGAGGTCACCTTGCCTTAGTCCATTAGAGACTCCGAAATATCCCTTGGGGGATCTATTGATTAAAACAGAATATTTAACCATACTAACGCACATCCTAATCTAAGATATTTACCTCTCTCTACAGTCTAACCCATGAAGGGTGTTAACTAGAAAGTCCCAATTGACATTATTAAATGCCTTTTCAAAATCTAATTTGAGAATAAATCTTGGAGTATTTAAGTGGTGCATATGGTGAATAGTTTCTTAGGCAACCAAAAAAATCACCAATACTCCTATCCGACAAGAAAGCACGCTAATTACTCTCAAAAATTGAATTCAGGATAAGACAAAGCCTATTAGCTAAGCACTTAAAAATGATTTTATAACTACTGTTCAAAAAGTTGATTGGCCTGTAATCCTAATACTTTGAGTATCTTTCTTTTTAGGAATTAGGGTAATAAAGGTATGATTAATATCCTTAAGAGTGCTAATGTTCCAAGAGATATGCAGATGATTAAACAAACTAAACAAATCTGGTTTGATATCTTCCCAAAAATGTTGATAAAGACATAAAGTAAAGCCATTAGGGCGAGGTGATTTATCACCGAGAAGGACAAAGGTACTAGCTTTGATTGCTTAGATTAAAAATCTCCCTTCCAATAGGCTAAGATCAGGAATTTTATATGACAATAATAAGTCCTAGTTAAGGTCTCCCAGATATCCTGATGGTTTGTTAAATAAAGCTACAAAGTATTGTTCTACTTCATTGCAAATCCTCTTAGGAGAGTCCATGAATTCTCTATTGATGATAAAAGAAGTAATAGTATTAATTCTTCTCCTTTCTTTAACAATCATATGGGAAAAGGTCGTATTAAGATCTCCCTCTAGAAACCACTAAACTTTAGAGTTCTGTTTCCAATAAATTTCTTGTTCTAGTAAAAGATTGTAATGTTCCTTCCGAAGCTCACGTTTCCAAGTCCACATATCTACTGAGATACGAGAGGATCCAGCCAAAGAATCGATATTTTAAATCAAGGATTCAACTACCAACAACCTCGACTTGCGTTCCACCCTAATTGGAATGAGCTAGTTTTTTTATTTTTGCTTTTAGAGTTTTAAGTTTAAAGGCAAGCTTATCAATAGGTCCAATCCTTGGTCTAGAGCTATTCCAACAGTTTTTAACCATTACTTGGAACCCATCCAGAACTAGCCAAGACTTATAGAAGCTAAATGAGAAACGACTCCAACTTGGTGATACAATGTCAAGGTATATAGGAGTATGGTCTGAAGTTACCCAAACCTTCCCCGAACAAATAGAATTTGGCACTTAAACACCCAATCAGGGGTTACCAAAAATCTGTCTAACTTAACCATTACAGGATTTGCTTAGAAGTTAGACCATGTAAATAAACAATTGTTTGGAGAGAAGTCTACCAAGTTTGCCAGCTCAATGAGATCATTGAACTTTAACATCATGGGAGTCATAGCTGGCTTGTTTGAATATTCATGAAAAAATCTTGTTAAATTGAAATCTCTCCTGATAACCTAATTGAGTCTCAGCGAGCCACATAGGTTACCTAACTTAGATAAGAGAAGAATAAGGTCCATAAACACTTATGAGCCACCACTTGTAACCATCCAAATGATTCTTAAGATTTATTGAGAGGCTAAAATTGGCCAAAAAAGAGTTCAGGTTTTGCAAAAGTCAAGCAGCTCATTCTATTTAAATGCCACCTGAGGCTCCTTGAGAAAGCAAACACATACAACTATCTAACCTACCACCACCTATGGCACGTAATGTCGATAGGGAAAAATTTTCTGCCTTAGTTTTACAAATAATCAGTGCATCATACTTATATTTTCAAACAAGGTTTTTAACCACCCGATGTTTATCACTACTCCTAAGACCTTTAATGTTCCAGGATAAGATAATCATAAAAACTTTAGGGAAATAGACGTAGAGCAGGCAAGCCCTTCACATAATTAAGATTCTCATTCAGGTTTACCAATGGTAACGCCTATTGATATTGCATAGTATCCAAAAAGGCCTTGGCTTTCAAGTTGGAGGCCAAAGGAAAGCCTATTTTAGCACAGAAGCCCTTGAAATCTGCATAGGAATTTCACATGAATATATTATTAGATAACTCAGTATTGTCTGAATTCATGCAGGGAGAAGAAATGAAGGAGTGAGAAATATTGTTTGATGATGAGCATAGACTACTAATATTACGTGTTGTATTGAAATAATTCAAATTTAGAACATCATTGGTACCTGTAATAGTGGTCTACGACAATGCTTGAGTGAAGTAGATTCACAAGCCATATCGCCAAGCTTCTCGTCGTTGAGGCTATCAATGACAACCAAGATCCTTTTCAGTTTGTTCTTATTGAACTTGCGCACCTTGATCTTCAATGCCATGAATTTGGAGGTGGCTACATTGATGGAAATATCAAAAATCTCTTCATAATGGAGGATCAGGTGAGGTACATAGCTTGGGATCTCAATAGGACACACAAAAGCTCAAGGAACAGTAGTATTAGAGGGCTGCGACAATGGATGTGATACATTAAGGAAGCCAAAATAAGGAGAGCTACCTTCCGTAGTAAGTGGTGATAAGTAACTGGGAATACAGGTCTCTACTTCTAACATAGGTTTGGGAAGAATACTAGTCGAAATAGGAATAGAAAATGACTAAGGAACTTGCCCCTGGACATTGAAAGTACTGGAGTGCTCGACCACAAAGTGGGTCCAAACATTCTTCCTTGGGTGAAGAGCTTTGCTAGCCTTACCTCTAAGGGTGGACACCCAAACCATCCAAATCGGTTAACCGAACCGAACCAAACCATTTTTAGTGGTTCAGTTCGGTTTTTCAAATTCAATGGTTTGGTTTGGAATATCTCCAAACCGAACCATATGGTTGGGTTTGTGGTTTCAAGGATGGTTTAATCGAATCGAACCAAACCGAACCTAATATAAACTATATATGTTAATATGTATATTAAATATTTAAAAGAATATAATTAAGTATCTTTTAGAACCATGGCTCGAATCATAGTCATTCTTATGTATGTTTTACTAGATTGTTTTTTAATTGATTATTATTAGAAGTCAAATAAAAACATTTGTGGTCATTCTTCCTATCTTTTACCAGGCTATTTTATATTTGATACTTGCGGTCAATAAGCTTCACTATTGTTTAAATTCTATCATAACATGATACATGAGAATTTCATATTACTAGGAATCGTGATTTCTATTTAAATTTCGCAGTATTTGTAACACCCGTAAAATTCATTTTGTAATTATTTACATTTTATGAATTTTATTTCTGGACGGGTGTTACTGTTCCGATGCCCGTTGTGTGTTTTTTTGCTTTTAGGCTTGGGCCTCGTGGGTCGGCTTCTTTTTGCTTGTCCTTGTGCATGGTTGGCACTGTACATTGTGGTACTGTGCGTGTGGGGCGCAGGTGTGGGGTTTACGCCGTGAGCTAGTTGCTGTGGCTGGTGGTTGGGCGGAGTGGCCGATGTGCTCGTGCGGTGTGCCGATGGCTAAGACGTGCAGGTGAGCACGCTCCCAACTACTGCGTGCGCAAGCTTTATAAGCTGTACCGCACTCATTCACCGCTCGTCGCCATCTTCTCCTTCTTTCTTCTTCTTTCCTCCTCCTCCGCGGGCATGCACCTCTCCTTCTCCACCTCCTTTCCCTTCCCCTTCCTCCTCCTTCTCCTCCCCCTTCTCCTTTCCCCCATCCTCCCCTGCCTCCTCTGTTTTCTTCATTCACGTGTCGATGGAGAGAGAGAGAGAGAGAGAGAGAGAGAGAGAGAGAGAGAGGGAGAGAAGTAGAGGGCTGCGGTGGCTAGAGTGGCGCGTGGAGCTTGGGTGGAGCGTCCCTGAGGTCGTGGTGCGGCTATGGTCGTGCAGCGTCGTCGGAGTTCGTCGGAGGTCATTTCAAGTACGTATCCCCAATTTAATGTGTAGAAATCATGTAAAATAGTAGAAATGCCTAGGATACATGTAATCTAGATTAAATTTAATGTTTTAGAATTTTTGAGAATTTATTATGACATTTATGGTTATTTATGGTGGTTGGTGTGTTTTGGGTAGTTTTGACCCTTCTGCCTTTGAGATTTTATATCTTGATGCATGGTGAATGGATTTTAGTTTTGTTTATTGGGATTTGGAGTAGGCTCGAGGGTCTACATCTTATAATTTATGCAAGAATTTTGGTGCTTGTTTAGCAGGTCCGATCGGAGGTCCCAGTTGAGGCGATTTCGGACTGTAGGGTTTGGACCATTTTCTGTTTTTCGCAGAATTCGACATACCAAATCATTTCGGTATGCCGTTTTTCTGTTAGATTAGGTCCTCTGGTCGAAATTCAGTCGTCTAATTTTGGACGGTCGCCCGAATCAAGAGATTTTGGTCAACCGAACTAGTTTTCGGTATACCGAATTTGGCCTGAGTGTTGACCGTTGACCTGATTCGGTCTACAGAACCAGGGATTTTCGGCATACCAGACCTGTTTTTCGGCATGCCTATTTTGGGTCCAAATAAGTTTATAAAATGTGTTTTCTGATGGTTTTCTGGATTGTTGTGTTTTGTCCTATTGAGAGAAACTATAGGCCGTCAGTGGTGGTTTCTTGGGACCCTTGATGCGCCATTTTGCCGAGGTTTTGGAAGAATTTTCAAAGATATGAAAATGATTTTGAAAATGGATTTCAAGGAAATAATTGGCTTGTTTTGGAAAATATTTTCCTAATTTTTCTGTGTGCTGGTCGAGACAGTGTGGGACCGTGTCGTCGAGACCAGGGAATGTGACAACATTCTCGAGTGGTCAGGCACGACTCCTCAGTTGAGGTCAGGGGCCAAGATACCTGAGGCTGAGGGACGTCGGGTCCTGGAGGTATGAGACTCCTTGACTGTCGTCTCAAGGCTAGGGATGTGATACACGGGTTGAGGTGTCTTGTAGCATAGTGGGGAGGTATGATACTCCTACTGTCACTATGAGCACTGATGTTCGGGTGTTGTCGGATGTGGAGGTATTACACTCCCTCCTGAGTGTCGTGTGTGGAGGACGCCGTGAGGAGGCAGACCCTGTAAAGACCAGTGCGGGAGGGACACGTGCCCTGTAGCTGGTAGCATCATGAGAGACAGGACAGCCTTCCTAGGGAGGAGTTGGCTTTTGAGAGTTCTCTAGAGAGGGAGAATCGCAGAACGGTGAACGCTCCTACATAAAGTGGCTGTTACTGTGGCAGTGCAGAATGTTGTAGTCGCTCCTCAGCGGACTGCGTGTAGCCAGAGTTAGGTTGCCTGACGCCGAACTTCCCTACTCACTGTGTGTGGTTTTAGCCATTGAGGGCCTTTACTTGTGACTTTGGGCTAGTAGAGCCTCGGTTGTGGTTTTAACCGGTGTGGGCGAGGTTTGTGAGGTTTTGAGAAAATAGTTTACGAAATGAATTTAAAAGGAAAATCGATTATAGTTTTGTTTTCCGTGGTTTTCCTTGGGGTGCATACTGGGTGACTTTTGTCACTCACGTGTTTCTTCGTGTTTTTGGTTTGCAGGTGCAGGAATCTAAAAGTTTAACATAGTGCATATAGTCTGGAGTCTCCTAGCCGCACACACAGGTTCCTAGTAGTTAGATATTTACTGTTTGGCTTTAATTTTCCTGTAATTTAAATTATTTTAAATTATCGTGAAAAATGAGGGACATAACAGTATTAGATGTGGTTATTGCCATTTTATCTCATGTCTAGTTATATTCTTTCATTTTTCACTATCAACATTTTATTTTATTTTCTATATGTTTTATTAAATTGTTAAACCACAAACCAAACCGAACCAAATCGATTTTGAATGGATCGGTTTGGTTTGGTTTCAATAGATAAAATGGTTCAGTTCGGTTTGAAAATTGTTCAAATCAAATTATATGATTTGGTTTGTGATTTTGTCTCAAACTAAACCAAACCGAACCATACCCACCCCTACTTGCCTCCCTTCCACTCCTTGGTGTTTTTGAAAGGTTTTGCTACAGATTTTACAAGGCCTCCATGAGCCAAAGGGCCTGAAGTATAAAGAGCAGATGTATTAGCCCACGAGGAAGGAGATGACAAACAAACGTCCGACCTACGGTGAAATTTGATAGGATAAACATTCCTAACAAACGCAAAAAATCTAACATCAAGGATTTTGTAACGCCCCGAACCCGGGCACGTTACCAAAACACAGTATCACAAGTCTAATTACACAAATTACAGAACAAAAGGACTGTAACTAAGCTCACCTCTAGGATCTCGATGTGCAGCTAGAAGCTCCAATTCCTGCACCAGGACCTGGCTGCACGCGGTCTGCACTTGAAAACACACAGCACGCGTGAGTGACATCTAAGTCACCCAGTACGCGCCCCCAAAACACAACTACAAACAAGCACGACAAAATCAAAAGAAAACCTGTTCCCTATTATTGCAAAACTTGATTTTCCCTTTCTTTACAAAAACATCACTTAGGACCTCAATCCTAAGCCAGGCTTTTTCAAAAGCCACAACCCTTTCCTTTCAAAACATTACTTTCAAAACCCTTTTTGGAATTCATTTCCTTTTCCAAAACAATTCCATTTCAACACTTGGGATTTTTCCCCAAAACACACTTCCCAACCAGATCCAGCCTAAAACACAAGGCCCCACTGGGCTCAAAACCAAACCACAACACTGGCTGGCAACTGGTTAAAACATCAACATTTCTCTTCAGGATTCTAGGACCATTTCACAAGTCCAATCCTGACCACACACACTTACACACATTCCACTTACTTAATCATTTCCACTTTCATTACTGTTGTTACCTTGATCAGAGGTAACCTGGCACACAAG
>JAMKQA010063050.1:0-12599 GCA_024699735.1 Posidonia australis
AAAATCATCACTGAAATCTCATGAAAACATGACGAAAACAGAACATATATAAGCTTCTAGCATGCCTTATTCCAATGTAAAAGAACAAAAAGTAAAAAGAAAAGCGAGAAGGCCTACCTTGTCCTGGATGTTCCTTCAAAGAAGACTCAAGATAATAAGCTTCTTGATGCTTTAGAAGGGCTGAGGATATCTCTGGATGCAAGAAGAAAGCTAAGAACTCAAAGGGACAGCTGCAGAATTCTGGTTGCAATTGTGTGTCTTCAACTTTCTAATCCCACCAATGGCTTCCTACGGGTGTCTATTTATAGGGAACTTTCAAGGGTAACTCATGGACAATGTAAGGAGCCTCGTAGATGAAAAGCCTGGAAGATTCCATTGCATATTCGTTGCTAGAGGTAATAGCCATGGGAGGTGGAAGGCCAGCAGCCTGCAGCCTGCAGCCTGAGAAATGGATGGGCGCCTGGGATGTGCGTCGGGTATGTGTGCCTGGCATGTGCGCCTGCTAGGTGTGCTAGGTAAATGTGCTAGCTAGGTGTGCTAGGGAGGTATGCTAGCTAGGTGTGCTAGGTAAATGTGCTAGCTAGGTGTGCCAGGGAGGTGTGCTTGCTAGGTGTGCTAGGTAAGTGCTCTCTCCTACCTATCAGGAGTTCTAGTTGGGCTGCGGGCTTGCTATGGGTTTGTGGTTGGTTCAAGGGTTAGCCACATCCAAAGCAACATCTGCAAAATTATCAATGAGTCACCTCAAAATCGAGGTGTCTACACATGTTGTTCTATAAAAATCACAAGGACACAAAGCTCATATGATGCTACTGTAGCATGCATTTGAATTCATCATCAAAATCCCACAAAATCAACATAAAATTGTAAGATCTCATCACATTCATGCTATTCATCACATTTCCATCATTTCTCCTATTTTTGCATGATTTCTACATCATTAATCATGATTTAATCATATGAACGCTTAAGCCCTAAAAGACAAACAAAGAAGAGGGGGCAATGCGTACCTTACTCCTGTGAGCCTGCGTATGTTTGACGTGGCTCCTCCGAAGTTGACAAGCATGGCCTCCTTTCCTCCGGCACAAGGCTCCCTTTCTCACCCTCACTCAGTTTACCTTTGGTTCCACCTTTCTTTCTCTAGTCCTGGCCTTCCTCGTCCTTGCGTCATGACTCCTTAAATCCTCATCACCCTGCTTGCAACATCCCAGAATCCCAATGGACATCACTGTCGACCTCTCTCCCATGGACGGGATGGAGCGTGCAGGCCTCTCGCTAAGGCTCATGGGTGAAGTGGGGATCGAGCTCACGGGTGAGGGGGTGGAACCTTGACCCAAAACCCAAATGCAAGACAAGACCAAGTCTTAAGTGGGTCTCACCCTCAAACACGAATCCCAAAGTGCATATACAGGCCCACAAAAGCTAGAAAGTCACACAACCAGGGAACCAAGAACACAAATGCATTGGGAGAGGCCACCACAACAAAAACCACATCTAATTATCCATTAATAAACCACAACAAAAAAAATACAATAATTTCCATGGTTTTACATTAAATGGAAAATCAGGCATAGATGTTATAGTGTCACTACACCCAATAAACACAATAAAATGATAAATTTAAGGAACATACAAAGGCTAACAAAGCATCTAACTACCAGGAACTTGTAGTGAACGACTAAGTGACTTCGACTATATGCACTAGAGATGTAAACTGCTACTCATGTACACCTGCAACTAAAAACCAGGAGAAACTCATGTGAGTGATTAGAAAAGTTACCCAGCACACACCCCACAAAAAAATGTACAAAATCAGAATAAAACCCTCGATCGGAAACAAACCGAATCAAAATACATTTTTCCAAATCCATTTTATTTTCCTTTGGAAATCACCAATATAATCAAAACCATTGTCACCACAAAACGTGGGCCGCATTGGCCAATACTTGTAGAAAACTAAAGCGACACACAGGTAAGAAAACACTGAGCCACACAGGTACAAAACACCTTGAGTTGTGTTGCTTGATGCCAAGCAATCAACTCTAGCCACAAGCAGCTACTGAAGTGCATTGCACTACCACTGACAAGTCACACTATGAGGAGCAAGTCCATCACGACATCTCTCTACTTGAAGGACCCTCCAAAGGCTAACTACAGCATGAAAGTCTTCCTCTCTTAATATGTCACCAGAAATAGGGTACATGTTCTACTTGTGCTAGCCAAACACCTACAGGATACACCTTCTCAGCGTCCTCACCACATTGCTAGGATTGACTAGAGTGTCATACTTCCAAGTTTGGATGGTACCCTGAGTCTTAGCACCTGGAGTACTTGGAGTGTTATACCTCTAGGTCTGGACAATATAAGCCTTGGCCTTGTAGATGACAATCTAGAAATATCATACCTCCAAGATTAGATGAGCACTTGCTTGTAGTCTTTTGGCCTTTGACCTGATGTGTTTGACCACCCAAGAATGTTGTCAGATTCTTTGGCCTTATCAACATGATCCTTCGGT
The DNA here is from genome assembly GCA_024699735.1 of Posidonia australis. NCBI lineage: Eukaryota > Viridiplantae > Streptophyta > Magnoliopsida > Alismatales > Posidoniaceae > Posidonia > Posidonia australis. The sequence goes on from JAMKQA010063050.1 coordinate 2,513, forward strand.
CTCTTGGTCCACCATAAAACCATGAAAAACTCTTTTCCAAATCATTTCCACATTTTCCTCAAAATCAATTTTAAAACATTTTTACATTATAAATTATACACCAAACCAAATAAACTATTTATCAACAATTACATTAATCGAAACAAACCTAAAAGCCACTGGAACAGACCTAGACTCACTACAAGACATGATTCACATTTGTAGCTTGTGCCACCCACTTGTTCCTATAGGTTGTGCCCTAGCTCAAAAACTCAAAGTAGAGAAACCAACAACAGAGAACCCAAAAAACGTTTGATTTTTGGAACTCCGAGGGTCTCAACACTTGCATCCATAAATTCCAAAGAAATAACCAAAAGAAAGGCATCTACGTACTCTACAATATGACACAAAAATCATAGGAATCCAATAAATGTAGCATAAGATATCAAAATACAAATGAAGAGGGTACAAACAATTATGCTGTTCACCTGCAAGCAAGCAACCATGTAAGTTACTATAAAAATCATTGAAAAATATCCTAAAATCAAGGAATCTCCTACCACGCATCCAAAATATGCTAAATAACATATTTGCATCATTTTTAAGCAAAATTTAAGGAACGGTGGTGAGGTGTGCACGTGTCAAACATGCATAGAGGACCTCCTTTCGTCGGCCGACTAACGCCAATCGCTAGCTACCACCTCCAATCCAAAGCTCCTCATAATCTCTCATAGAGTGAGCTCAACCTATTGGAAGACGGCTAGAGTTCCCCAACCATGAGCCCATTGCACTCTCCTTATAGCAAGGAACCCACTAGTTACGACGAGCAACCAAGAAGAAAACGGAGGAAAGAACATCAATAGTCGAACCCAAAACTTACCATCACGAGTGCACAGACACTACAAGGAAACGTTCATCAATGGTGATACTCCCTCAAGTTAACTGATGGTTAGGGGAGATGCTTGAGTGCTTTGCTCTCACCACACACTCTCTGTCACTCTCTGATGGAAGGAGGAGGAAGAGAAAACTTAGGGATGGAAGAGGAGAAAGGAAGGCTTTGGAAGGTCGACACTTGCTCTCTCCATTGCTTAAAAAATGGCAGGGAAGTTGGTGGCTTGTAAAGGACACTATGCACTCTCTTATATAGCCTTACACTTGTGGTAAGCCATTGCATGCACACCAATGAGTCCCACGCCCAACAACACCCCTAGTGCCAACTAATCCACAACAAAAGTAAAGCAACACATGAGCATAGTCCCCCAACAATCACCACAACCAACGGCATACCAACCAACAAAAAATGAATTAATTGGATGAACCATGTGCAACAATTACATGGCAAAAAACCATAGATGCAACAGGCATTTAGAATATGTTGTAGTAACATGCAATCTAGTCAATTCAGTGGCCAAAATAGGTGACAATGTTCAAAACACCAACACTTGAGCTATCTAGACGAGGTCTCACGCTAGTAACACATCCACAGTTAAAATTTATTTAATCTAAATAATTACAAGGGAAATGAATTTTTCAAGTGTTACATCCAAACCACCTTAGGAGAGATTTCACTCTTGAAATGACTACTAGGTATAAAGATAATGGAACTAGGCTAGGATGGCATCCTCATGCTCCCAAGTAGCTTCCTTAGCTCCATCATGCTGCCATCACATTAAAACAAGTGGAATCACCATGTTCTACAACACCTACTCTTTTTGGACAGAATCCACCACAAATTACAGATCTTCCGAGAACACCTTTGTTTGCACCCTATATTCCGCTGAACTAGGATCACTTGTGATTGTAGACACCCTATATGTTTGCAATGGGACCTTAAACCCTAAAACTAACAAAAATCAAATTCAAAATCCTAAACTGAACTCAAAACTTAATTCAAAACCCCAAAATTGATTCAAAACCTCAAAATTAGTTCAAAGCCTAATTCAGAACCCTAAATTCAACTCAAAACCCTAAAACAAATCCTAAACCCTAAATCAAAACCTGATTCAAAACCCTAACTTAAACCTCAAATCAAACCCTAAAACCTAAATCAAGCCCTAAACCCTAAATCAAGCCCTAAACCCTAACTCAAAACCTAAACCCCATTTTCAATCCCTAAACCCTAGATCAAAACAAAAACAAAACCCTAAACTCTAAATGAAACCCTAAACCTAATTCAAAACCCTAACTTAAACCTTAAATCAAACCCTAAAACCTAAATCAAAACCTAAATCCAAAATCAAACCCTAAACCCTAAGTCAAACCCTAAACCTTAATTTCAATCCCTAGCAACCTAATCACTTCCCACTCCACCATAATAACCTATAACAAACTCTAACCACGTAAACAAACCCTAACTACTTCCCACTCCACCATAAAAACCTATAAAAACTTGTAACCACCAAAACAAACCTAACTACCCACCTTCATCATAACAACCTATAACAACTTGTAACAACTTCCAACAACCTCTAACTAACCATAACAAACTACTCTAACAACCCTAGCCATTTGCAAGCCTATAAATACCCCCCCATTTGCAAGAGAAAAGGGGGGAGAAAAAGGAGAGAAAAACTTGGAAAAATCAAAAGGAGAGCCACGAAGGTATTTTCTCTCAACCAAAGCAACCAGAGAGGTCTAGAATCAGAGAGGAAGCTCGGGGAGGGAAAGAATTCCAGCTTCAGGCCACCTCCGACAAGCTTCAACGAGCTCTGGTGAGCTCTGGTGAGCTCTGGCGACCATCACCACTGTCCACTCAGGTATGCCCTCTATTGACCTCAATTTTATTCAAAAATGGTCTCCTAGGTCTTCCTCCTTTTTCCCCAACTAATTCCAGCAGCACTAGAGGGTTTCCTTAACCGAAATCGAAGTTTCAAAGGTTGTTGGATGCGTTTTTCGGCAACGTAGGTGGGGGAACGAATCCAGTGAACGATTTGTGCCCAAATGTGCTCAATTTTCTCGATTCGATCCTCCTCCTGCTTCTCCGGCCCTTTGGACACCATTTTGAGCCCCAAGCAAGCCTCCAGGAGCCGCTTGCCAAAATAGGGCTCCATCGCCATCGCTAGGGAAGACGACTGCCAGTAGGATGCGATTAGGAGCTCCGCCCTTCAAAGTGCCTCGCCAAGCCCAGGGAAACGATCCATTGTTCTTCCTCCATGCTTTGGAGCAATCAAGACCCTGCTTCATGCCCTAGATCGCCCCTACAGCCAAGCCCACTGGCGAAGAAAACATTGATGGCAAGTAGGATCAGAGGTTGAGGGAGCGACGCCATTCGTGCCTTAGGATGGAAGGAAACACTCTTCTTAGTGTCCCTAAGCCTCCATAAACCTAGAAGCGCTGTGCCGTAGCTGCCAGGGTCACCTTCTTCCTTGACGCCATCGCTAGAGCTGCCCCAACGACGAGAGGGTTGGGCAGCCTCTTTCGACCGTCGGATGTCTCATCGGAACCATTGTATACGCTCCTTTCCTCCTCGTCTTGCTCTTGGTGAGCCCTGATGCCAGATCAGGCATTGGGATGCCCGGAAAGGGCATCCTAGACGGTCGTTGATGGCGAAGTTCTGTCATCGGCGGCCGTCGCTTCATTTTTTTCTTTAAAAATAATAAAAAATAGTTTTCTTTAGAAAAACATTTGATCTTTTATTTTTCTTACATATAGGTCCTTAGTTTTTGCACTTAAGCCCCTACATAAGATTTTAAATCATTTTAATAGTGATTTGCTTTGAAGAATTGCATAGGAACCCTTGAAAATCATTATTAATGTTTTCCAGGGTTAAAAATTTGATATAAACCCTCAGAGTTATTTTTTATACATTTTAAGTCCATTAATTTGCTTAAAAAGCCCTAAGCTTTATTAAAACTGTTCTGAATTCATAATTTTACCCTGAAAATGCAAATATTTACTCAACTGTGTCCAGGATTGCATTTTAGACCCTAAATTTCACTGATTTCACAGTGAATGTATATTTTCTCAGGAGAAATTGCATGTTAGTCCCTGAAACTTCTCGCTTTCAAACTTGAACTCTTTTTGTTGCACATTTAACCCTGAATTGCTTCTGAATTGCATTAAACACATGTTTTACTGGCAAAATTGCATATTGAACTCTAAGGATCTTGGATTTGACAAAAAATGCACAGTTTTGCACATTTAACCCCTAATTTCTTCAAAATTACATAAAATGTGTTTTCCTATGTTTGTTTGACGATTTAGCCTCAGAATTTCAGTTTTCACTCAGAACATGTGAAGTTTGCACAAAAGACCCTAGAATTTACAATTTTCACTCACACATGCATTTTGTACATTTTGTTCCTTTTTTCATGCATATCTTCTCATGCCATCATCCTTGCATCATGCACACATTTATGACTCATTTCAAACTCAATTTTCACATTGTTTCGTAGATTTCTTCTGACTTTTACGATTTTGATTTGATTTGGTTTTCCATCTCCTGAGGCCGTACATTAATAGGCTCGACAATGTTGACATTGACTCAAATGAGGATTATTTTCTTCAATTTGATTTTCTCAAATTTCTGCAAGTTTCCGCTGATTTACATGACGCTTTCTGAGTATTCTCAATTTTCACAATTTTCCTCATCACCCACAGGCGCACAGTAAAGTGGCATTTGCAATGCCTACATTGTCCCTTGGATTATCATTTTTTCTTTTATTTCTTCTCTTTGATTTGGCATGTTTCCACAGTTATCTTTAGCATGTGCATTCAGAATAGACAAGCATACACACAATAGACTACTAGTAAGCAGGAAACCTAGAAAGATCGATTTCTTCGGGCACATGGGGGTGCCTAACCTCTTCCCCATGCGTAAAAAGAATCCTTACCCTTTCTCTGGCTCGTAGTGATTTGTGCACTATATCCATTAGGCACGGAGCATGCATATGTTTTCTTCACCTTGATTTCTTTTGGTTTTTCCTTCGTGTTTGGTTTTCCTCGTCTTTCCATTAAAAGACTAGGTGGTGACTCCTTTCCCTATCCTTTTCTTATCATTCATTGGTGTTTCTGCGTCCAATCTTCTTCTCTAGATTCTCCATCTTTGTCGTGACCTTATCGGGACTCCTTGTGTGCTTCCACACATATAGGAGAGTCGTGCAGGGTTCCACCAGCATGGTCATAGTGATGCATCAATTAGACACTTCCTTAGCATAGAGATGTGGAATACATTATGAACCGCTGACATCTCTGACAGTAGATCAAGCCTGTAAGCTACTTCATCAATCCTTTGCGTGATATGATACATATCGATATATTGGGGACACAACTTCCCTTGCTTTCAAACCACATCATGCCCTTCGTCAATGGCATCTTCAGAAAAACAAAATCTCCCATCAGAAATTCCAACAGTTTCCACCTCTGATTGGCATATCTTTTCTACCAACTTTGTATAGCTACAATCTCTTATGGATCAAATCCATTTTGTTTACATACAACTGCATAATCATGAGACTAAGAAGTTGTCGTTCACCCACCTTGCTTTGGCAAATTGTTGATCTGCAAGGTCTACCATACAAGGCTTCGTATGGCATCATTCCAATGTCGGAGTGACAACTGTTATTGTGGGTGGACTCTATCAAAAAAAGGTGGTCCTCCCAACTCCCTACAGTTCCAAAGCACAAGCTCTGAGCATATCCTCTAGTGTCTAAATGGTCCTCTCTATTTACAATTTGACTAGAGATAGAATGCTGTACTAAAGTTAAGGATTGTAGTGAAAACTTCCTGTAGAGTCCTCCAAAACCTTGAGGTAAACCATGTGTCTCTGTTAGACACAATGGACACTGGAACACCATGCAACCAGACAATCTTTGATACATACAGTTCTGCCAACCGATGCATAGGGGAATTCACCCAGATTGTAAGAAAATGCACAGACTTGGTCAGTCGATCCACAATTACCCACACAGTATTGTTCTTCCTCTTGGTACGTAGCAAATCAGTCACAATGTATATGGATACGTGTTCTCACATCTAAACAACAATGTCCAAGGACTGCAAAGTTTTGCTATGCTTCTAGTGTTCCACCTTAACCAACTGTCAAGTCATGTACTTTGCTATGTGGTTAGCAACATCTCTCTTCATGTTAGGCCACCAAAAGTTCCTCTTCAATTCCTAGTACATCTTTGTACTTCCTGGATGAATGGTGTACTTGGACCAATGAGCTTATCTAGCAACCTCTGCTTGGCCTCCTCATACTGGAGCACAAATCATACCTTAGCTCTCTATATGCTCTAAAAGAGAAATGAGGCTCTCCTCCAGCCTCCAACTTCTCAAAAGTAGTCTGTATAAAAGGATCCAACTGTTGACAAGTAATGATAAACTTAACTAGCTTGGGGAAAATAAATAGGTTGGCCATGGAGGTACCAACCATTCTCCGAGCTTGTCTCTTAGGACTGCAACCTACCAGATTCTCAAGTATGGTCTATTCCCTGACCATTAGGTTCATCATCACATGTGAACAATGACTCAGAGCATTGGCGACCACATTGGCCTTCCCAAGGTAGTCGAACAAACTAAAATCATAGTCCTCTAGGTATTCCACCCATCTGCACTACCTCATGTTGTGGTTTTTCTAAGTCAAAATGTACATCAAACTCTAATGATTAGTAAAAACCTTAAACTACTTTCATAGAGGTAGTGTCGCCAAAGCATCAGTGCTAACACCATGACAGCCATCTCATGATCATGGATCAGGTAATTCCTCTCATGGTCCTTCAGTTGGTGAGAAACATACTATAACAACCTAGATTTAGAAGTGGTACTTTGGCTAGATATTTAATGTGGAATTAGGGTGTGCTGGACATTGGAAGCTTTAGCATCCAACATTAGATGCGTTCAATTTGTAACGACCCCTAAGTCACTATCACTCAACCTAGCTACAATTTTAATTTTTGTACTAATTAAGATAATTTGGAATTAAATCTAAGTAGCTCACTCAACAGAAATAGATCTAATAAATAACTAAAATAAAACTAAACTACAAACTCATCAAGATCCCTGATGTGTGGTAGCGTGACTTCATTCCATGTGCACTAGTAAACAGGCTCTTACTCCTGCACCTGCCAAAAATAGGGAAAAAAAACACACGTGAGTGACCACTCAAAATAGTCATCTAACATACACCCCACCTAAATAGCTCAGCAACCATTGTCTGGAGCAACCAAGCACATGCATCTTACCTAGATGCCGCAACACCATAATAGGGAAACTCATCATTGCTCAACAGGCAACATAACCTTGAAAACCATGCCTTTAAAACCTTTTTTTCTTTTCCTTTTAAAACCACATACATGCTCTTTTAAAATCCTTTATGCATTCTTGAAATAGCTACCCTTGCTAGATCAAACCCAAAAACCACACAAGTTGATCCCATACATTCTTCACGCCGCCCAGACAACCAATGGTGCTTGAATGCTCATAATTAGAAACAACATATCCACAACAACTACAAAACTCAAACCATAGAGCCTCTACTCTACAACATGGTCCCCTCTAGACTGGAGCAACAACACCAAAGCCATGGAACTACTGCTCTAAAACACAACACCACACTAGTCAACACCACAGTCATCTTTAGACCAAAGCCTAATTTCTTGAACCAAGGCTCAGCAAAACCAGAAGCAAAATCACAAGCAAATACCACAGTGTGTTGTACTACCCAATGCCAAGCAATTAAAATTGGCAACATGTATTCCACTGAGGAACAACTATGGCATCTGCACTACCATGGACTCACTACCCGAGGAGAAGCAAGCCTATCTTGCAGTCCAACCACACAGAAAAATCTACTCACAACGCCAACCACATAGGAAGGTTGTCCACTCTTTGGACGTCACCAGTCAATGGAGCACGTGCTCTACTTGTCCTAGCCCGCACAGGGTTTGTCCTTTCGACAACCTAACTCAGTACCCAAACCCTTGAGGCTCCTCATTCCTAGGCTCTAGTGGTACCTCAAGTCTCAGCACCTAGCATGTCTTGCATATCACATCTAGCTACACAGGAGTCTCATACCTCCCAAGTATGCTACATGATATCGCCATGTCTAGATGTCATCACAACCCTTGAACCTCTACCTAGTAAATCATGTTCTACCACTATAACGACCTCCAAGTTGCTACCACTAAACCTAGCTACAAATTTCATTTAATTACTTGTTTTATCTTTATTATTAACCAACAATTACACTAATGATGTTGCTAAGGCAAGGTACTCTCAATAGGAACTAAAACTAATAAACAACAGAAATAAACTAAACTAACACTCACCTGGATCCCTGATGTGTGGTGGCGTGACTCCTCTTATATGCACTAGCAACCAACAACTACTATCCTGTACCTACCAAAAACACACAAAACAAAGCACACGTGAGTGACCACTCAACGGTCACTCAACATGCACCCCACTGACAACTTGGCAACCTATGTCGAGGGAAACTAAGCACAAGCATCACACCAGGATGCCGCCAAACCGAAAGGGCAATCCACCGACGCCTAGCACAAAAGCACTGACATCCCTCTCGGATGCTGCAACACCAAACCAGGCAGTCTACCACTGCCCGGTAGGCCACGAAATCTAAAACCCAAGCCTTTAAAACCGATGTTTTCTTTTCCTTTGCAAAACCATGTGCGTGCACTATTTAAAACCTTTTATGCATGCCCAAGAAAGCTACTCTCGCCATCTCAAGCCCAAAACAACACCAAAAGCACAACTACAGAGACTCTGCTTTGTGCAACATGGTCCCCCTTAGACCCAATCATAACACCAAGTCACGGAGCCTCTGCTCCCAAAACAACAGAGCCACTGCTCCCAAACACTGTGCCTTAACAGGCACCAAAACAACAGCCTCTAATAGGCCCAGAGCCTGATTTTCCCAACTAGGACTCCACATAAACACAAGCACAATCAATGTGTTCAACTGCCCAACGCCAAGCAGACAACATTGGCCACAAGCATTCCATTGAGGAGCGACCATAGTGTCTGCACTACCACGATGAAACCACCGTGCAAGAGCGATCACCGTCCTGCGATTCTCCCATCTACGCCAACCCCTCCTTGGGAAGGCAGTCTTGTCTCTCAGGACACTACCAGCTACGGGGTGCGCGTCCCACCTACACAGGCCACCACAAGGTACGTTTCGTCAAGGTGCCCTCCACACGGTGCTTAGGAAGGAGTCTCATACCACCACACCTGACAACAACTGAGCCTTAGTGCTTACAACGACAGTAGGAGTATCATACCTCCCTGTCATGCCACCAAACACCTCAACCCAAAGACCCCAACCTCAACCCCGTGAACGACAATCAAGGAGTGTCTTACCTCCAAGACCTGATGAACACTTGCCTCAGTCTATTGGTCCCCAACACAAACAGAAAGCATCGAAAAACTCTTTCTAAATCCATTTCCAAATCTATACTTTTCTCTCTCCAAAACTCTCTTTTTGGAAAACCTTTTCAAAACCATTAAATGTCCTTTAAAGCTCAAGCAACATTGTGCCCAACAGCGGCACAGAAACCAAAGGATGAGAAACCACAAACAAAACACAGCCTCGACAGCTCTCCTTTAGGCCTAGGCAAAAGCACCATGGGAGCGTTTGAGTTCCCGAGCACCACACTCAACCCACAACCACAACCCAAGAAAACACCAATAAAGCATTCTTTGAGTGTCAAAACTACCCAGAAGACACCACAGCAAAGCAAGCACAACCAGAACTCTACGCTCTGGCACCAAGTGTGAGACAGCTACTGGCTCGTGTTCCTCGAGAGCACAGCCAGATCGGCTCAAACACCTGGAACAGTGCCACTGAATACTCCATTCAGTGCACTGCACACAAAACCACACAAATCCTAGACCTAGGGACACTATCATTATCCCTAAAGTCTAGTCTAACCCATTTAGGGAAAGAATCTACTATTTCTAAATCATTTCATCTTTTATTCTACCCATACGCCAGGTGGAATCTTGCTAATTCGTTTCTAGGCAAACCCTAGACCATTCTAATGATTATCCTAATCATTTATGCCATTATGTTTATCCCACCCAAGATTACTATATATATATATATATACAAATATATATATATATATATATATATATATATATATATATA
>JAMKQA010063051.1:0-10313 GCA_024699735.1 Posidonia australis
CTAAATGGACCTATGCGGGCCTTGTGGGCCCACATGGGCCTAATTAGGGCTAATTGGGCCCAAAGAGGCTAAATAGGCTCAAATAGGCTTGAAATGGTGTAGTGGGCCCAAATGGGCTCAATCAGAGTTTAGTGGGCCTAAATGGCCTTCATGGGCGCAATTGGGTTTCCATGAACCAAATGGCCTAGGTTAAGGGATTTGAGGGCCCAAATGGGCTCAACCAAGGTCCAAACTCAGCCACCAGATCCTCATCCTACAAAATTAGTAAAAAATGAGGTGTCTACAGAAGCGTACTGGGTGACATTGATGTCACTCACGCATGGTTTTAAAATGTTTAGTTCAGGTGCTTAGCTGAAGGTGCAGTGTTATTCTGGTGCAATTTTTGGAGTCACTCATTCGCCCACAGGTCTGGGTTATGTTTTGAAATTATTTAATTGTTATTTTGCTAAGTTATATTTAAATAAATTATTTGGGTAATTTCTATACGATTGTGTAGTGCTGGGGTGTTACAGCCCATCACCATGTAGTAAGCTCCCAAGCAATTCAGAGCTCCAATTGAACATCTAAACACTCCCCCAAGCTCCCTTTGAGTTCCAACAATCCCTAACAACTCATGCAACATCAGGAACCCAACGAATGAGTGCATGCACACTAAAAGAAAGGGAGAAGAAAAGAGAGCTACATATGCAAAGAACCCAAGCAAAACCCACCTAAACTCAAAGTTACGGTGCCTTTGTGACAATTCTTTGACTGAGCATGATGTTTGGAACTTCTATAGGTTGCCAAAGATCCACCACAATACCCTCCTTCCTCATGCATGAGGAAAACCAACTTTCCTTCGCCATGCAACCCACCAACACTGTCACACACTTAGAATTCTCCCCCTCTATTATCTAATTCTTCCTTAGGAAACACTCCTCTTTTGGGAGTTGAAGAAGGAAAAATAGAATCCCTAGAGAAGAAGAAATGATCACATATAAATAGGCAGTTGGCAGCATCAGAATTTTCTAAAGACTATTTGAGGTGTAAAATGTGCTCTATTATGCGTTTAACATAAAATGAAAGAACTCTAGACAAGAAGGCGTAGAACGCAACATATAATGCATTTTATATCACATGTATCCGAGTTAGTGACTTACACACACACACACCCTCCAATACACACATCAACCCCACAATGCTGCCAAAAATCCATGCCAGCACACTCCTTACATTCAAAGCACAAACACAACTCCACCTACATCATTACCACACTTACTTGGCAATAAGAACTCAACACAAGTGATTCTCAGAGCAAGGCAGGTGCACATACAAGCCTATGCACTCGATCCAAAACACTAGTAATATCCCATGAGCATGCATATCACTTGTGCAAGGGTCCAATTAACAATATAAAGTACCTTTAGGATAACTCTTTAATAAATCTTATGGAGCTAAGATCATCAACCACAATTCATAATAAATATCTCACTTAAAATCATTCTCTGATAAAATACATCCATCAACACAAAATCAAGTAGGATAACTAATCCCCAAGGCAAAACTAACTACTCACTGCACTCTGGAAAACTAAAACACATAGATCAACAATACTAGGAAAATCTGCCTATAAACCGCGCCTACGATACGTGCTGCTAAGCTACAGCAAGAACACACGACATTCAACTGTGCCAATCAGATGCACGAATTGAATGCGCAAGTAAAATTATAGATGTTACAATATACATTTTTTGTTGACGAATATTGTAGGGTCTCTATATATTGTTTTATAAGAAAACTCTCCTTGATCCTTACGGATGTTTAAGGATTGGAATAGTTGAGAGAAATTTTTGTAATTTAGAAAGAATTTCTTTAAAATCATGTGTATAGTTTCCTTATATTTTAGTCAAATGCGACTAAGTTAATAGAAAAAAAAAGTAGAATTATTGATCAGAATTCAATCGATTTTTTTAAAGGAAATCTCCAACAAAGATCAAAGTTAAGTGTAACTTTCATTAGTTAAAATCTAGGAGATACAGTCTAGACCAATAGGGTGGTTGAAGAATAAAGAGAGATTACAATAGTGAGCTTGTTTTGCTAATTGGTTGGCATAGCTACCTTTTGATCTATGGATGTAGATGATCTTGTAGCTACCAAACCTTTCAAGAAGCTAGATGCACTTGCTGATGAGTGAGGCAATCTCCCAAGGTGGATTTAGATTTCTCTTGCTTAAAATGAGCACCAAACTCTGAGAATCTCCTTCAAGCTCAATTTTGTTCCAACCATGTTGCTTGTCTAGTCGTAAGCCCCTTAGGAAAGCCTGGCTCTCGGTGACGATTGGCACCTCTGACGAGTGTAGGCAAGTTGAGGAGAGAACGTGCCTCCCTTTGTGATTCTTGCATACACAACAAGTGGAGGTTGCTAATGGTTAGACACCACTGTTGATGTTGATCTTAACATGGTCATTCTTCGGTGTTCCCAAGTGTAGCTGCTATTTGCCTCCTTAAGAGTGGGTGGAGGAGGGATCAACGGAGTGGTGGTAGCATTCCAATAGTTGTTGAATAAGGAGTGGATATAATGAGCTATTCTTCTTGGTTGGAAACTCGCACGATTGAAGATATCATCACAACTGCCATTCCAAATGCACGAAGCCGTAGTGATGGCAAGAGCCACTACCTTTCGATCTTTTTTGCCGTGCTATGAGGAGGCTTAGACCAGCTAATAAGCCAATTTTTGATGTTCGTATGTGGACTAGTGGGACTTTGTGGGAAGACTGAATCCCTGATTTCTTGGATTTTGCTACAATTTAGGAGGATATGTTCAGTGGTTTCTTAATGAATATGACACAACAGGTAGAGTCTTGTGTCTACAATTTTCCTTTTCCATAGCCAAACTCTAGTGGGAATTACATTATGTAATGCTCTCTAGATCATGGTGGTGGCTCTTTGATCAATTTTGAGATCTCCCAGCAATAGGTTGTAGGCCATGAGGAGGTCTTTGCTTCATTGTCCTTCCTCAGGCCTTGCTCTGAGAAGTGTATAGGTAGATCTAGTTATAAACTTTCCAAAAGTGGTTACGGTCTGAATGAGTTTGTGTAACAATGCCAATTGTCACATTCTTAATAAATTTACAAATATTTTTGTATTTAATTTCTATGTATCACATCACTAATCCAAACTTAGATGGACTAAGCAAAGGTGATCTAAATCTCAAATACATAATTAAATATGTCATTATATTAAAGATTATTCTTTTAACAACACATCTACTCAAGAATCTCAATATGTGGTTGAGTGATTCTACTATATATACTAGCAAGATATTCATCTTATAATCTGCACCTACAAAACACAAATCATACACACGTGAGTGACTATCAAAAAGGTCACACGGTACACGCCTACATCAATGAGAAAACCAGGGCAAAACAATCTATGTGGCTAATCAAAAACTTTTATGGAAAATACAAATCCAACAAAAACGTGCACAATAAATGTGTGCCAAAAACGCACAAGTCATGCATGTAACTAACACATGCAACCCAAACATGCACCTCAAATGCATGACCTGCACACACAAGAAGCTCTGTAGTCCCTCTAACTATACATAGATCAGTAGTCCACACAAGGACCAAAACACAGAAATCAAAGATAACTCAGGAGCTTGCATGAAAATTGTAGATCATGCATTTTACATAGCATTTCCATTCCTTTCTTTGAAAACACAATGCATATTTATATCTAAAAACATGCATCACAAAATGGCCACATATAGCCAAATCAACTCATAAAACTAGATCAAATCTCAAAACTTATCGTGTTGCTTGACATCGAACAATTGGGATTGGCCAACAAGTAGTTGTCAAAGCACATTGCAATGTCACAGGCAAACCATCCTACAAGGAGCTCCCTTGTCCTAAGTCCTTAAGAACCCTCACAACTGTTCACTCAAGGACATCACCTGAAGCAAGATACATGTATATCATGCTCTGGCTAAACATTGCAGAGTATGTTCTCTCAATGTCGTAAATTTTTGTGCCCGAACCACTTAGAGAACTCTAACCTCCTAATTCTACCAACACTAAACACTTAAACCATAGCCTTGGCCTTATGCTTGAGCATCCAAAAGTATCATCATATCTCCTGGTCCTACCAACATTACCTTTCACCTTATTGGTTCCCAAATCTCAGCGTCAGTCCTCTTAGTCTTCCAACCTCAACCTCGGCCCTCTTGGTTCACAATCAAACTCAATGAAAATCATTTAAAATCTCTTTTTATTATTTTTCTAAATCACTTTTATGAAAATTCATTTTCAATTCAAAGCTATACAAAAATCACCACTCTTAAGTACCATACATAATTATATTCCTATGTGAGTGTAACACCCATAAAATTCAAATTGTAATGATTTACTTTTATGAATTTTATTCTGGGACGGGTGTTATTGTTCCGAGGCCCAATGTGTGGCTTTGTACTTTTGGACTTGGGCCTCGTGGGCCAACTTCTGTTTGCGTGTCCCTGTGTGTGGTTGGCACTGTGCATTGTGGCACTGTGCGTGTGGGGCCCAGGTGTGGGGTCTACGTGGGGCCCGCGTTCATGGGTCGTTGGTTGTGGCTAGTGGTTGGGCGGAGTGGTTGGTTGCTCGTGCGGTGTGTCGATGGTTGAGACGTGTAAGTGAGCACATTCCTAGCTACTGCGGGAGCAGGCTTTATTAGCTACACCGCACTCCTCCACCGCCCATCGCCGTCTTCTCCTTCTTCCTTCTTCTTTCCTTCTCCTCCCCGGCGTGCACTTCTCCCTCCCCACCCTTCTTTCCCTTCTTCCCCACTCTTCCTCCTCCACCCTCTTCTCCTTTTCCCCTTCTCTTTCCACTCATCTCTCCTGTTTTCCCCCTATTACGTGTCGAGAGAGAGAGAGAGAGAGAGAGAAGTGGAAGGACTGCAGTGGTCTGTGTGGTGCGTGGAGCTTGGGAGGAGTGTCCTTGAGATCGTGGTGAGGCCGTGGTTGCGCCGGAGTTCGCTGGAGTCGGTTGAAGATCGCCGGAACTCATTTTCAGGTATGCATCTCCACCTCATGTAATAAAGAGTATGGAATTGGTAGAAAATGCTAGGATTGCATGGAATCTAGGTAAATTTACATTCCTAGAATTTACTGTGATTTTATGGGAATTTATGGTGAATTTATTGGCATTTATGATGGTTGGTGCGTTTTGGGTCCTTTTGACCCTCCTGTCTTTCCGATTTTATATCTTGATGCATAATGGATGGATTTTAGTTTTGTTTGTTGGGATTTGGAGTAGACTCGATGATCTACATCTTATGTTTTATGCAAGATTTTTTATGTTTTTTTAGTGGGTCCGATCAGAGTTCCCAGTTGGGACAATTTCAGAATGTAGGGTTTTGGGCTGTTTTCTGATTTCGCAAAATTCGGCATACCGAATCAGTGAATTTCGGTATACCGATTTCGTTCAGTATACTATTTTTCTGCAATTTGGTCCTTTGATTGATTTGGACTACCGAATCACCCCGGTCGATCGATCCAGAGGAATTCGACATACCGGAGCCAGAACGACATGCTGAATCAGTGGATTTCGACGTACCGAACCTGATTTCCGGAATGCCGAATCAAAGCCCAAATATGTTTATAAAATGTGTATTCCATGGGCTTTTGGATTGCTGTGTTTTGTCCCTGTAAGATGGGATTGTGGGCCATCAGTGGTGGTCCCCTGGGACACCTGACGCGTCGCTTTGTCGAGGTATTTGAAAGAATTTTCAAAAGATATGAAAATGATTTAGGAAATGGGTTTCAAAGAATAGTTAGCCTGTTTTGGAAAATGTTTTCCTGGTTTTCTATGTGCGGGCCGAGACAATGTAGGACTGTGCCGTCGGGACCATGGAATGTGACGACATTCTCGGGTGGTCAGGCGTGACTCCCTGGTTGAGGTCGGGGGCCGAGATTCTTGATGCTGAGGGGCGTCGGGTCTTGGAGGTATGAGACTCCTTGACTATCGTCTCGAAGCTAGGGTTGTGGTCCGCGGGTTGAGGTGTCTTGTGACATGACAGAGAGGTATGATACTCCTGCTGTCACTGTGAGCACTGAGGCTAGTGCGGGTGGGAGGTATGATACTCCCTCCTGAGCACCGTGTGTGGAGGACGCCGTGAGGAGGCGTACCCTATGGTGGCTAGTGCGGGTGGGACACGTGACTTGTAGCTGGTAGCATCCTGAGAGATAGGAAAACCTTCTCAGGGAGGGGTTGGCTTTTGAGGGTTCTCTTGAGAGAGGGGAATCGCAGGACGGTGAACGCTCCTACACAGGGTGGCCGTCACCGTGGCAGTGCAGAACGTTGTGGTCGCTCCTTAGCGGACTGCGTGTGGCCAGAATTACGTTGCTTGGCACAGGCTTCCTGACTCACTTTGTGTGGTTTTGGCCATTGAGGGCTTTTACTTGTGGCATTGGGCTAGTAGAGCCTCGATTTTGGTTTTGGCCAGTGTGGGCCTAGTTTATGAGGTTTTGAGAAATGGTTTGCGAAATGAATTTAAAGGGAAAATTTGATTATAGTTTTGTTTTCCGTGGTTTTCCTTAGGGTGCGTACTGGGTGACTTTTGTCACTCATACGTTTTTTCTCGTGTTTTGGTTTGCAGGTGCAGGCTTGTAGACGTTTAGCGTAGTGCACATAGTCTAGAGTCTCCTAGCCATACACATAGGTTCCTAGTAGTTATATATTTAATGTTTGGCTTTAGTTTTCCCGTAATTTAATTTTTTTAAATTATTACGGAAAATGTGAGGCGTGACAATTTTTGGTATTAGTGCTCCAGGTTCACTAGGTCGCACTAGGTTAGTGCTACACGTAGGGTGTCCAGTCTAGAGACTCCATAGGTTTTGCATGCAAGTAGAGTCTACACCTGATTTCTCGGCATGGTTTTCTAGTTGTTGCTTTGTCTGTGGTGCAGGACTTTGCCTTTCTCCGGTAGGATGCCTCCTCGTGGTGGTAAGGGCAAGGCTCCTGTCACGGAGACAGAGTCTCAAGAGGATGTAGGCCGATGGAAGGCTGTTCGCACGGAACTGAGGAGTTTGGCACACGGGATTTCTCACGCGTTCAGCAAGAGTAGTACCAGTGAACCGTTGGGTGACCCGTGGCTGAACCAGTTCATGAAGCGTCGTCTGCCGTCGTTTACGGGCAAGGTCATTGCTGAGGAGAGCAAGGCCTAGTTGGAGAAGGTGGTGAAGATGCTTGAGAGCATGGCATGCCCGGAGGAGCATTGGGTGCGGCTGGCGACCTACCTACTGGATGGTGAGGCAGATAGATGGTGGAAGTCAGTGAGGAGGTTGAAGTTCCCGGACTCAGTCACTGTTAGCATCCAGTGGAAGGATTTCAAGGTGGACTTCTATTACAAGTATTTTCCCGCTCAAGTGAAGGAGCAGCTTTGCTGAGATTTCCAAAGTCTGGAGCGATGTCGGTGCTCGAGTATGAGACTGAGTTCGCCTGGCTAGAACGCTTTGCTCCTGCCGATAAGTCTAAGGAGGAGCGGGCACAGAGGTTTCTGGACGGCTTGAACCCTGGGCTACGAGTGAAGGTGTTAGGTTGTAGGTGCCACACTGTGGAGGACATGGTTGGGATGGCTTACCGCTTCGAGGTGGAGCATCATAAGTTTAGGAGAGTCGTCCCAAAGGGAAGGGTAAGTCTTCTTTTACCTCCCAGTTATCTTTCTCTGGTCCTCCAAGTGTCAGTAGTTTGGGTAGCCCTGAGAAGAAGAAGAAGGAGAGGTCCAGTGTTTCCTCTGTAGGCCGATGGAGTTTTGTTGGGAGTAGCGAAGCTGGCTTCAGTCAAACAGGGTCCAGTTTTCTAGTGGGAACCAGTGCTTCAACTGTGGTCAGGTGGGCCACATCGCTGCATATTGTCCGCAACCTAGGCAGACCTTAGCTCCAGTTGTGTGCTATAATTGTGGGAAGGCAGGACACGTTCATAGATCTTGTCTGAAACCACCTTAGAAGGCAGGAAATGCACCGCAGCAGCCGACTAGGGGATGGGTGTTCACTATCGTAGCTCCAGGCGCTGGGTCTTCGAGAGATGTTGTTGAGGGTAAGGATGAATAGTTGGTTCTGTAACCCTCTGAGATATGTTGTAATCCCTTGTAATCTGGACATCTGCTTGATTGTATGGATGTGTGGTGCTGTTTTGTTTGGCCATCAGGTTCTTTTATTGTGGTTGACCGGATGGCCAAAGTGTTGTTTGACTCAGGGAGTTCTTTCTCCTTTATCTCTGAGTCCTTTACGGCAGAGTTGGGAGAGAGACCAGCTAGACTGGCCTTTCATCTCAGCATGGTGACGCCGCTGGGGGAGCACAGTTTGGCATGGAGGTATCTACGGTCTGTCAACTTGACGCTGAATGGCAGAGAGTTCGACGCCAGCTTGATCGTGATGGACATGCAGGTGTACAATGTGATACTCGGCATGGATTGTTTGGCACAGCAGTCCGCTTTGATCGACTTGTGCTCGAAGGAGAGTTTATGTGGGTCTCTTGAGGATGGGTCTTTCGTTGTGCAAGGTGGGTGTCAGGGTGAGCCTAAGCTTGTCATTTCAACTATGAAGGCTTATAAGTCTTTGGTCAGGGGATGCGTGGGGTATCTAGCCAGTATAGTTACCTCCACTTCTCCTAAGTTGGGTGTTCACGACATCTCTGTGGTGTGTGAATATCCCAACATTTTCCCTGACGAATTGCTTGGTATGCCACTTGTAGACACCCCAATTTTGCAGGATAAGGATGTGGTGACTGAGCTCGAACCCTGGTTGAGCCCATTTGGGGCCACAAACCTTCATTAGGCCATTTAATTCATGGAGACTCAATTGGGCCCATGAAGGCCCACTTAAGCCCATCAAATCCACCAAGGCCCATTAAGCCCAAATTGAACCCAACAACCCATCTCCTCCTCTCTCCTTACATTTTTTCCCTTCACCTTATAAACCCATTTTTTCCTTCTTCACTAACTTCACCAAAATCACTGAACCCATTCAAAAATCACTGAATACACCCAAAACCCTGCGAGTTTCTTCAACCAGTGACCTAACCACGTCCAACCCATCTCACCAAGTCGACCAGCAGCAACCAGGCTCGAGCCAGTGCCACTGGATGTGTCGTCGTGAGCTTGGACAGCCGTTGATCGCTATCGGCACGTAGGCAGGCAGGATGGAGGTGCGTGGGGGACAGCCGTGGTGCTGTTTTGTTGAGGTGTTGGTTTCTGTTACGATTGGTCGGGTTTCCGTGATGGGTTGTTGTAGCATGTTTCTTATGGGTTCACCTATATAAAGAGGAGAAGGGCCAGCGATTGGAGCACTTTTTGGCTCCACCGTTAGACATTTCAGAGCCACAATTCAGAGGCGATTTCGAGAGAGAAAACTGAGAGCAAAGAGCGAGAGGGAGACTCCTGAGCTCAAGGCGCAGTTCAAAGTTCCGACGAGATCTAGAGAATTCTCCAACCAGGTACACCTTCCTCAACCCTCTCTGATCTTCGCATTTAGCTTCCTAGTTTTCCCTAGGCCTGCTCGTGTTGATTCCATCGAGACCAGAGGTTTCCTCTGGTCGGGATCTCCTCCTGGACTTCGTCGGAGTCGATCTCTGACAATCTAGGTCGAGGGACTGATACAGGATGTTTCCTGGACCCCCGAGCCCTCTCTCTTCCTCCTCTGGTCTTCCCGGAGCTCTCCGTGCCCCGCCGCGCCGCTCCGCCGCTCCCAGCAGTCCGCGTGAAGATCGCCGGAAAACGCCTGCTATAGTCGCCGTAGCCGGAGAAGAAGACTCTGTCCGAGCCTATACGCCGCTCCGAGCTACGCCGAGATGAACCAGCCCCACGGTGACCTTCCTCAGCCTCCCGCAAGTGCGCCCAAGCCGTTGGATCCACGCCGCGAGCCCCCGATCGTCCCAGCCACGCCACTCGCCGGAGGAAGCCGCGACGGCGACGGTCAGGCCGCCACCTCGCTCCGGAGCAGCCCCAATGCCTCCTCGCACCATCTAGAAGCCCCAGATCGCCGCGCCGTCTCCCCAGACATCCCTAGCCACCGCAAGTTTCCCGCCGGAGCAGCCCGACGGCAAGCGAGGTGGGGGAGACGTTTCGGCCGTCGGAGGTCGCATCCAAACCGTTGGATGTCCTCCACTCATCACATTCTTGCTTCCTGTGGGGTCTGATCTGAGATCAGACCCCGGGAGCCTCCCCCTTTGCTTCCTCTGATGGTCGCCGGCGGCGAGCTCCATCGTCGGCGACCGTCGACCCTCTTTTTCAATTTTAAAAACATTTAAACTTTTAATTTGAATAAAATCTGGAGTTTATGTTTTTCTTGCA
>JAMKQA010063054.1:0-10250 GCA_024699735.1 Posidonia australis
ATGTATATGGTTTTCCTTGTCTTCCATAATAGATTAGGTGGCGACTCCGTTTTATTTTGCTTTTTCGACGTGATTTTGCCGACCGATTTCGCATTCATTTGCGGAACCTCCTCGCCGGCATGGTTACTACATGTTAATAAGCCACACCTTTCCTATCTCTAGGCATGTTGCTTAGATCTTCGGTTTGTTGCTTGAGCACTTGGACAATGGGTAGGCTCTAGGTGCTTAAGGTTAGTGGTTCTGGATGGTGTTTGAAGTGCTAGGTAGGCTTAGGATGTTGGATAGGTTTGCCATGACCAGAGCAAGTTCTCCTGATGAAGTCCGCTAGTGAGTGACAGTGAAGCCAAGGGTGTTTATAGATGCCCCTCCCTGAGCATGATTAAGGGAAGTGAGACTGATGCTCAGGTTTGATGAGACACCTCGCCTTCGGCATGTAGGAGGATGCAATTGCTATTGGCTTTGAGACACTTAATTGGAAGATCCACCAACAATCATGACTCGTTGCTTTTGCAAATGTTGATGCGAATGCAATATCGTGCAATGCTGTATTGGATCATGAGCGTGATGTTGATGCATGATGATGGAATGCTGATGCAATGCTAAGTATACAATACTAATGCTGGGTGAAGGGTTGGCGGTTATTGATCCGATAGTTAGAGTTACCAGGTCGAAGACAAGGCATCAGACTTGCCAACTGGGATGCAGCTAGGACAATTAATAGTGTCACTCGAACATTTGACACTGTCAACTAGATAATTGGGGATATTATCTCGAGAAAAGGCATACAAGATAAGCCATCAAACTTGCCAACCGAGACACTATTGGTTCAATTGATGGTGTAACCTGGACATTTTGACGATGTCACCTGAACATTTGACGGTGCCAATTGGATAGTTGGGGATATCAACCTGAGAAAAGGGGTATAGGAAATGCCATCAGACTTGCCAAAAAGACACAGTTGAATAGTTGACGGTGCCACCCAAACATTTGACGGTGTCAATTAGATAGTTAGGGATATTGGCCCGAGAAAAGGGGCAAAAGACAAGCCATCAGACATGCCAATTGGGACACAGCCAAAATAGTTGACAGTGTCACCCAGACATTTGACGGTGTTAACCGAATAGTTGGGATATCTGCCTGAGAAATGGGGCACAAGACAAGCCATTAGACTTGCTCACAGAGACGTAACCGGGACAATTGACGGTGTCACCTGGACATCTGATGGTGTCAACTGGATAGTTGGGGATATTAGTCAGTGAAATAGGGTATAAGACAAGCCATTAGACTTCCCAACCAGGATGTAGTTTAGACAGCTGGGGATATCAACCCAAGAAAATGGCAAACCTATTGATTAGGACACAATTGGGACAAGAAAAAGCAAATTGTCGATAGGGACGTAGTTGAGACAAGGAAAATTGGATTTATCGATTGGGATGCAGTTGAGACAAGGAAAAGCGGATTTGTCGATTGGGTTGCAGTCGAGATAGAAAAAAATAATTTGTCAACTGAGACATAGTCGGGACAAGGAAAAGCAGATTTGCCAATTGGAACATAGCAGGGACAGAAAAAAGTGGATTTGTTGATTGGGACAGACAAGTGGAAAGTAGATTTGTCGATTATGACTGTAACACTCGTAAAAATCATTTTGTAATTATTTACATTTTGTGAATTTTATTCCTGGACAGGTGTTACTGTTCCAAAGCCTGTTGTGTGGTTTTGTGCTTTTGGGCTTGGGCCTCGTGGGTCGGCTTCTATTTGCTAGTCCCTATGAGTGGTTGGCACTGTGCATTGTGGCGCTGTGCATGTGGGGCCCAGGTGTGGGGTCCACGGGGGGCCCATGCTCGTGGGTCGTTGGTTGTGGCTGGTGGTTGGGTGGAGTGGCTGGTGTGCTCGTGCGGTGTGTCGGTGGCTGAGGCGTGTTGGTTATCGCTTCGAGACGGAGCATCAGAAGTTTCTAGAGAGTCATCACAAGGGGAAGGGTAAGTCTTCTTTTACCTCCTAGTTCTCTTTCTCCAATCCTCCAAGTGCCGGTAGTTCGGGTAGCCCAGAGAAGAAGCAGAAGGCGAGGTCCAGTGTTTCCTCTACGGCTGACGGAGTTTTGCTGGGGGTAGTGGATCTAGCCTCAGTAAGACAGCGTCCAGTACTCCCAGTGGGAACTAGTGCTTCAACTGTGTTCAGGTGGGCCACGTCACTGCATATTGTCCTTATCCTAGGCAAACTCCCTCTTCGGTGGTGTGCTATAATTGTGGGAAGGCGAGACAAGTTCAGAAATCCTGTCTAGAACTACCTAAGAAGGTAGGAAGCACGCCACAGCAGCCGACTAGGGGACGGGTGTTCACCATCGCAGCTCCAAGCGTTGGGTCTTCGAGAGATGTTATTGAGGGTAAGGATGAATAGTTGGTTTTGTAACCCTCTTAGATTTGTTGTAATCTCCATGTAAGCTGGACATCTGCCTAATTTTATGGATGTGTGGTGTTGTTTTGTTTGGCCATCAAGTTCTTTTATTGTGGCTGGCTGGATGGCCAAAGTGTTGATTGACTCAGGGAGTTCTTTTTCCTTTATCTCTGAGTCTTTCACGGTGGAGTTGGGAGAGAGACCGACTAGACTGGCCTTTCATCTCAGCGTGGTGACGCCGCTAAGGGAGCACAGTTTGGCATGGAGGTATCTGCGGTCTGTCGACTTGACGCTGAATGGCAGGGAGTTCAATGCCAGCCTGATCGTGATGGGCATGTAGGAGTACGATGTGATACTTGGCATGGATTGGTTGGCGTAGCTGTCCGCTTTGATCGACTGTGCTCAGAGGAGAGTTTATTTTGGGTCTCTTGAGGATGGGTGTTTCTTTATGCAAGGTGGGTGTCAGGGTGAGCCTATGCTTGTCATTTCAGCTATGAAGGCTAATAAGTCTTTGGTCAAGGGTTGCATGGGGTATCTAGCTAGTATAGTTACCTTCTCTTCTTTTGGGTTGGGTGTTTACAAAATCTCTTGGTGTGTGAATATCACGACGTTTTTCCTGACGATTTGCCTAGTATGCCACCTCACAGGAAAGTAGAGTTCTCGATTGATCTGATCCCTTGTTCTAGTGCTGTGTCGAAGCCTCCTTATCGCATGGTGCCAGCGGAAATGCGAGAGCTCAAGACTCAGTTGCAGGAGTTGCTGGGCAAGGGGTTATCAGGCCGAGTGTGTCTCCGTGGGGAGCGCTTGTCTTGTTCGTCCGTAAGAAGGATTGTTTGCTTCGACTGTGTATAGAATATCTGATGCTGAACCAGATCACGGTAAAGAACTAGTATTCCCTGCCCCACATTGATGACCTGTTCGACCAGTTGCAGTCTGCATCGGTGTTCTCGAAGATTGATCTGAGGTCTAGGTATCACCAGTTGAGGATACAAGACTTAGACATTCAGAAGACTGCTTTTCGGATGGGGTATGGGCATTACGAGTTCACAGTCATGCCTTTCGACTTTACTAATGCACTGGTTGCGTTTATGGATCTAATGAACAGGATTTTCAGTCCTTTTCTGGACCAGTTCATTGTGGTTTTTGTTGATGACGTGCTGGTTTATTCTCTTGATGTTGAGACTCAAGCCTTGCACTTGAAGGCGGTTTTGGATACTTTGAGGCGTCATCAGTTGTACGCCAAATTCTCCAAGTGTGAGTTCTGGCTAACTAAAGTCATGTTCCTTGGCCATTTGATTCAGGAGAAGGCATTAGAGTGGATCCTACCAAGGTTGAGGCGGTGAATAGTTGGGAGTGACCCCAGACTGTGTCGGAGATTAGGAGTTTCTTGGGTTTAGTGGGCTATTATAGGAGGTTTATCAGGGATTTCTCCTCTTTAGCCGTGCCTTTGACAAAGTTCACCAGGATGGGAGTTCCATTTTGCTAGGACCAGAATTGTGAGGCGAGTTTCCAAGAGTTGAAGTCTCGTCTATTTTCTGCCCCTGTGGGTTACTCTGCCTTCTGGAATTGGTGGCATCACTGTGTATATTGATGCCAGTGGCGTTGGGTTAGGGTGTGTTCTGATGTAGTATAGTAATGTTATCGCATATGCTTCACGCCAGCTGTAATATCATGAGAAGAACAACCCGACCCATGATTTGGAGATGGCTGTCATGGTGTTCGCTCACATGCTCTAGCGACACTATCTCTATAGGGAGCAGTTTGAGGTCTTCACTGATTATCAGTGCTTGAAGTATATTTTCACACAGAGGGACCTCAACCTGAGGCAGCGCCGTTGAGTAGAGTATTTGGAGGACTATGATTTCAGCCTGTCCTACCATCCCGGCATGGCCAACATGGTCACCAATGCCCTAAGTCGGTGTACGCTTGATGGTCAAGGAATGGACCACGTTGGACGATCTAGTGAGCTGCAGGCCGAAGCGGCAAGCTCAGGGAACGATTGGTGCCTGGGTGGCCAACCTGTCTGTTCACCCTAAGCTGTTAGAGTTTATTGTCGCTTGTTAGTAGCTAGATCTGTTTGTTCAGGCTGTGTTTGAGAAGCTGGAGGCTATTGGAGAGCCTCATTTCTCTGTTGGGGCATATGCGTCTGTGTGTGCCCCAGCATGAGGAGGCCAGGCATAGGTTGTTGGATGAAGCGCATCAGTCTAGGTACACTATTCACCCAAGGAGTACGAAGATGTATCGAGACCTGAAGCAGAATTTTTGGTGGCCTGGCATGAAGAGAGATGTTGCTGACCATGTGGCAGGGTGTACTACTAGCTAGTTGCTCAAGGTAGAGCACCAGAGACCTAGAGGGACCTTGCAGCCGTTGGATATTTCTGTGTGGAAGTGAGAGCACATCTCGATGGACTTCATGACTGATTTGCTGCGGACTCAGAGGAAGAACGACACCGTGTGGGTGATCGTGGATCAGCTGACCAAGTGCGCTCATTTCTAGGCTGTTCGGGTGAAGCTTCTGATGCACCGCTGGCGGAATTGTATGTCTTCGAGGTGGTTAGGCTGCATGGTGTTCTAGTGTCCATCGTATCAGACAGAGACACGAGGTTCACCTCAAGGTTCTGGAGAACTCTACAAGAGGCCTTTGGCACTATGCTCAACTATAGCATAGCATTTCATCCTCAGTCGGATGATTAGACAGAGAAGACTATCCAGACGTTGGAGGATATGCTCAGAGCATGTGCCTTAGATTTGCGAAGGAGTTGGGAGGACCATTGGCCGCTGATTGAGTTCGCCTACAAAAATAGTTATCACTCGAGCTTCGAGATGCTGCCATACAAAGCTTTGTATGGTAGGCCATGCAGATCGCCGTTTTGCAGGAGTGAAGTGGGTGAGCGTCAATTGATTGGTCCGGAGCTTGTGCAGCTGTATGTGAACAAGGTGGATTTGTTCCAGAGCAGGCTGTTGTTTGCATAGAGTCGGCAGAAGAGCTATGCTGACTGGAGACGGAGACCGCTGGAGTTTCTGGTGGGGGCCTATGTGTTTCTGAAGGTATCGCCGATCAAGGGTGTCATGAGGTCCAGGAAGCGTGGCAAGCTGAGTCCTCGCTATATTGGCCCATACCAGATCACCCAAAGAGTCGGTGAAGTTGCATATCAGTTGGATCTACCACTAGAAACGTCGTCCGTGCACGACGTGTTCCATGTCTCCATGTTGAGTAAGTGCCTAGCTGATGCGTCTCATGTAATCCCAGTTCAGCCAAAAGGGCTCTACGAAGATTTGTCCTTTGTGGAGGATGCCGTCGAGATTGTTGACCGCAAGGAATCGGTGTTGCGGAATAAGGTGATTCCGCTGGTCTTTGTGTGATGGCTGCATCATGGAGCCGAGGCGGCCATGTGGGAATGAGAGGAAGTCATCCTAGCCCAGTACCCGTATGTAACATCTGGGCCTGATTATCCATTTTTATTTGTAAACCATGTAATTTATTGTGATTTTGCTTAAATGGTTTATTAATGGATAATCTGTTGATTTTAGATGTGTGAGTTTGTGGCTGGCATTCTGTGCTCCTGATTGTGATTTGGGACCAATGTAGGGTCCGGTTTGAGGATGCACAGTCGCCTCGGGTTACGTGCTTGTTTTTATTTCCATTCTTTTTCTCCCTTCTTCTTCCATCCCTCCCACGAGCCCGCACTATTCCGTCTTCTTCTTTCGCTTCTTCCACACCCGTGCCACCACCAGTCGATGGCCCGTGGCTCGCCGTCATCTCCAACGCAACGGGTGGTTGCCGTGAGGCGGGAGGAGGTGGGGATGAGAGGGGCCGAGGCGAGCGGATGAGGGTGACGCAAGGAGGAAGAGGGAGAGGAAGAATGTCGTGCACGCAATCGAGGAAGGGGGAGGTGGCCGTTCGTGTGGTTTTCCGTCTAGAGAGGCTTGCCAGAGTGTGGTAAGGTTCGCCAGAGGGCTGAGCCAAGTACGCGACTCCTTTCCCTTCCTCTGTTTAGTTTTTATTATGGATGGGTTAATTGCATGAAATTAAGAGAAATGCATGTTAAATTGTAGAAAAATCATGAAATGAATGGGAATGTTATATATGGCATGAGAATGTAGAGATCATGCGGTTAGGATTGATGTTTGTGGGGAAAATGTGATTTTGGGGTCGAAGGCTACAGTAGCCGTTCTTGAGCCCCTTCCCCTTGTGATTTTCTTTTGAACAGTGTGGTTGATGGAATCATGAATGGTTTGAGGGGTTTTGAAGTAGACTTGAGGGTCTACACCCCATGATTTTATGGAAATTGTTGATGAATGTTTGGGGGGTCCGATCGGGACTCCCACTTGGGGCGACCTTTCATTGCCCGGAAAGGGGTGTGCCCTGTCAGCGAGGAATTCGGTATACCGAATTTATTCGTTATGCCGAAATCCTGACAGATTAAGCCAGAAACCAGGGTTAGGTAGAAATGATGAATTGTGTTAATGGATTAAATGATGCTTTGGGCTAGGAAACTAGATGAAATGATTTGCTTTTCCTGTGTTGTGCATAAAGATTTGTGGATGATCATAAAGTTTTGAAAGGAAAAGAAAATGTGTTTTGGTCAAAATTGGATTGATGAAATGGTCCTAGAATCCTGAAAAGAAATGATAATGTTTTAACCAGTTGCCAGCCAGTGTTTATAATTTGGTTTTGAGCCCAAAGGGGCGTCGTGTTTTAGGCTGGATCTGGTCAGAAATGTGAATTTGAAAGTTTGTTTTGGGAAGAAATCCCAAATATTGAAAAGGGAAATGTTTTGGAAAATGAATTCCAAAAGGTTTTTGAAAGAAATGTAAAGGATTGTTTTGAAAGAAAAAGTGGTTTTGGAATGAATTTCCAAATGTTTTGAGAAAAGAAAAGGAAACATGGCTTTTGAAAAAGCATGCATTGGGATTGAATTCCCAAGTGATTGTCTAATAAAAGAAAGGACGATTTTCAAAATGAGAAAACCAAGTTTTGAAAAAAATGATAAGAATGTGATTTATGGTTTTGCCGAGGTTTTGTGATTTGTATGTTTGGGGCGCGTACTGGGTGACTTAGATGTCACTCACATGTGCTATTTGGTTTTCAGGTGCAGTCTGCGTGCAGCTGAGTTTCGGTGCAGGATTTGGAGCTTCTAGCCGCACATTGTGATCCAGAAGATGAGCCTTAGTTACAGTTATTTGATGTTTCTGTAATTAGTGTAATTATGCTTGATACTGTGTTTTGGTAGCGTGCCCGGGATCAGGGCATTATAGAGTGGTTTCAGAGCTAAGGTTACACCTAGTGCACCGGCTTGGTGATGTCCGGTCTAGTGGCTCCCTAGGACTGCACGTTAGAGGTTTGTGCACCAGTATTTTTGGATTGCTGTGCTTTGTGGTGCTGGCAGGAAGATGTCTCGTCGAGGCCCTAGTCATGGCAAGACCCTTGTACCTGACATCGAGATGGGAGGGGGTAGTGCATGGACGGGGATGAGACGAGAATTTGGCGAGATGTTGTGGGGTTTCGCCCAGTCCTTTGGCAGTAGTGGCAAGGATGAGGCGAAGGGAGAGCTGTGGATCAAGCAGTTCCGCCAGCTTGGTGCACCGACCTTTGATGGGCGCGACACTCCTGAGGAGTGTGAGGCTTGGTTCCTGGAAAGGGAAAAGATCTTTGAGGGGATCGATTGTCTAGCAGAGAAGTGGGTCCAGATCGCAGCATTCTAGCTCAAGGGTGCTGCGGATCAGTGATGGAGGATAGTGCGCCGCACCAAATTCCCAAACGCGGACCTGTTGATGATCTCTTGGGATGAGTTCTGAGGGGTGTTCTATGAGGGGTTTCTCCCTGAGCATGAGAGGGTTATGCTGGATAGAGAATTCAGGAACCTGAAGCAGGGTAGCCTGTCTGTGGCTGAGTTTGAGTCGTCCTTCCTTCGGCTAGGGCAGTTCTCTCAGGCTGCTGCTTCTGATAAGAACAGAGCCAAGAGATTTATAGAGGGACTGAATCCTGTGCTGAGATCCAGAGTTATTGGCTTCAGATGCCAGACTTTAGCGGAGGTTGTTGAGCTTGCCAGCCGCTATGGGGATGATAGTAGGCTGTTTCAGGAGGAGTATCCCAAGATGGAAAAGGGGAGAAAGTCTATCTCTCGACCTTCCATTTCTCGACCGTCAGTGACGGGAGCGCCAAGTTCTGGGAGTTCTGGCAGCTCTGGGAAGAAGCGGAAGCAACGACCTACGTCAGGTAGAGAAGAGAATATGGGTTTCAGCCATGCTGGGTCTAGCAGTGGCCCACAGGTGGGACCGTGCCATGTCTGTGGCAAGATGGGTCATGTAGCGGTGAAATGTTGGCAAAGGCTGAGGAATTTGGACAGAGTAGTCTGCTACAACTGTGGGAAGTCCGGACATTACCAGAAGGACTGTCCCAGTCAACCATTGCCAGCGGGTGATGCGCCACGTCAGCCTACCAAGGGGAGAGTGTTCTCGATTGCTGCCCTAGATGTTGGTCCATCTGGAGATGTGATAGAAGGTGAGAATTAGCACAACTGAGTTTGATATGTCCTGTCCTGTAATAATAGATCCTATGTGTAATTGACACTATTTCTCAATATGATTATGGTTATGGTGTGTCGATTATAGGATCTTTCCTTGTGGCAGATCGGATGGCCCGAGTCTTGTTTGACTCCGGGAGTTCATTTTCTTTTGTCTCCGAGCCGTTTGCTTCTGAGATCGGGACTAGGCCTGCCAGGATGGCATTCCACCTAGATGCGGTCACTCCATTGGGTGAACACGGCCTAGCGTGGAGATATTTGAGACCGGTTGATATTCATCTGGGGGACAGGAGTTTTCTGGCCAGCTTGATCCTGATAGATATGCTGGATTATGGTGTTATGCTGGGAATGGTTTGGCTGACACAACATTCAACTGTGGTAGATTGTGCCAAGAGGAGAAGGAATCAAGGTAGATTCAACCAAGTGGAAGCTATGAGCAGTTGGGCCAGACCGAAGTCAGTGACTGAGATTAGAAGTTTTCTCGGCCTGGCTGGATGTTATAGGAGATTCATTCAGGATTTCTCCAAGATTGCTGCACCATTGACCAGATTGACCAGGATGGAAGTATACTTTGCCTGGGATTGGCAGTGCGAGGAGAGCTTCAATGAGTTGAAAGCTCGTCTGGTATCGGCCCCAGTTTTGACTTTGCCCTCTAGGAGTGGCGGTTTTATAGTCTACAGTGATGCCTATAGGACTGGTTTGGGGTGGGTGCTGATGCATCATGGTAGGGTGGTGGCGTATGGCTTGCGCCAGTTGAAAGATCATGAGAAGAATTATCCCACCCATGATTTAGAGATGGCAGCTATTGTGTTTGCCTTGAAGATTTGGAGGCATTATTTGTATGGCGAACAGTTTGAGGTGTACACAGATCATAAGAGTCTGAAGTACATCTTCACTTAGAAGGATTTGAACCTGAGACGGAGGCGCTGGGTGGAGTATATTAAGGTTTATGATTTCAGTTTGTCCTACCACCAAGGGAAGGCTAATGTAGTTGTAGATGCACTAAGCAGACGCACACATGTCGTGGCTAGTCTAATGATCCATGAATGGAAATTGTTGGAGGGACAAGTGGAATGTAGGCCTCGGTGGCAGTCTCAGGGACCCGCCAGGGTAGTGCTGGCTAATTTGTCTGTTCGCCCGAGGATGATCAAGGTGATTGTCACTGCTCAGCAATATGATTCTGTAACCATGCCGGCGAGGATCGCAAGATAATGCGAAAATCGGCAAAGCCACGGCAGAAAAATAAATAAAAAATGCAAATGCTGGAGTCGCCACCTAGTCTATTATGGAAGACGAGGAAAACCAAATAAACATGAAAATCATGCAAAA
>JAMKQA010063055.1:0-12692 GCA_024699735.1 Posidonia australis
TAATGTTATTTGAACTTTTGTATGACTCAAATTTATATTTTGAGAGATATTTGATTGAGTTTGAAATCTGCTTTCCTTTGAACAATTATGAAATTATCAATGTCTGCTTTCCTTTGAAATCTGTTGATAAGCACAAACACCTATATTCTACTTTCCTCTGTTTTCCTGAATAGGCACAAACAGCAGGAAATCTAGTCAACAGGAAAGCAGTTTCTCTTACTTTCCATTTCCTGGAAAATCCTGTTGACTCTGGAATTCCATTTCCTGTCAAATTTTGTGCACAAACAGGCCCTTAAACTCTCAAGTCCACTATCAGTTATCGCTCTTCCACGATAATCTTCTTGACGATCGTCGAATATCCTCAGATTCATCACAAAAGTTCTAATGGAACTTCTACAACCATATATCTAAAGTTTTGAGATGTTTCTAGAAATATCTCAGTTTTTCTCAAATTTATTGTCAATTATCCATCTTTTACGAAATGTACATTGGTGACCATCAAATACACCCAAATTTATCCAAAAAGTTCCAAAAAGATCTCAAACACCATATATACGAAGATTTAAGGTGTCCTTGTAATTTTCTCAAAGTCATCGTTCCACGTTAAATCAATTAAATGTTTCACTCTAATAGAGTTAAAAGTAAGTTTCTGTGTTTGGAGAAGATGTTAGAGTTTTTCTAAAAGATTATAGTTTATTTCATTGTGATTTCAACATTTTTATCAAGGAGGGATTATGAGTTCTATATTCGAGAGTTGTAGGTTCTTTCGACAATCAACGTAGATAACTAAAAGTATCGATTGAATAACTAAAACTACGTCAATAATTACTAATATTTACTAATAATATATTGTTATTTTTACCTCTATTTTGTTTTTATCCTTCCAATTGAAATTGATTTTCTCATGCTTTTCTTTGTTGAACTATAGAATATGTGTTATGATTAACTTGTGAGTATGATAGGTTTGGTATTGGATTCTAAACATTACGCTATTCTTATACTTGAATTCAATTCAATTTGGAAGATGACTCATTTGAGGAAAAAATCATCATCCAAAGATCTCATTTCATTCGCATATGAGTCTTAATATTGTCTCACTCTTACCAGTTAGCTTTAGTTATGTTCTACTAGGTAATAATTAATTAGAGTTGAGATAACTTGATGCAACTAACATTTGGAATGGTTGTTAGGAAGTCAATGAATTTATTGAAAGTTTTTTTTCCTTTTTTTTGGACAAGGAACCTGGTAGACTTGATCCATCAGTAAACCCTGAATCAAGTCGATATCCTATAAATCGACCCCAAGTCTAGGTCGTAGTCTATGGGAGAAATGTCTAAAATCTACAAGCCTAATGGGGTTGAACCTGCAACCTTAGGAGTAAGAGAGCCCCCACAACACCAACTATGCTCTACTTATTGAAAGTATTTGTAATAGATAAAAGCATACAAATTATTACCAATAAATTTTCAACAATTCAATCAACTGGAAAATCTATTATGTGTTGTTCTCTAATAGAACAAGATTTTGTAGTATGTAATAGTGGAAGTGGCTCTTTAGATGTAAAAAGTATCTCTCCAAATGTGAAAAAAAAATTATTAATTTTTGAGAAAAAGAATTAGAAAATGTTGATTAAGAGTTTGTTAATGTTATTACATTTCAACAAGTATTGTTCAACTTTGTCATTTGTTGGGACTTTAATTTTAAGTATGTTAAGAATTATCTTAACGAGAAACAACTTGTGCAAAGTTAAGATGCTCTTACAAAACTTATACTGTTTGTAGCGATCCAAGTAGTAGAGTCTTTCAAATAAATGAGTTCGAAAAGAGTCACTCACGTGGAAGAGGTATTAGCACACTTGACCACCCAAAAGCCTCTGAACATTGTCATAAATGATAAACTAAATCAAAGATCTTTATATCGAACAATTGACATTCAAAATGACATATGCGATAAATATGAAATACAAATTTTACACCACAGACCAAAGTGGAGCAAGGAAAAGATACGAAAGCATCTATTTGGAGACAAATAGTACTCATTTAATCAACTATGGGTTTATCATGAAGTAATATTGAAGATAAATCCTAGGTCATTTGTGGATTTACAATCAAACTTTAAAACTAAAAGATTTTAAAGGTTGATTGTAGCATTTCATGCATCAATTCTTAGTTTTTTGAGTAGGTTATTGGTCACTACTCTTCCTTGATGGAGCGTTCTTCAAATCAAAATATCAAGGTGTACTACTTGGTACTACGACATTAAATGGTGAAAATGAGATATTCCTTAGTATTTGGTATTATGAATGCAAAAATAGATGAGAATTGGACCTGATTCTTGGGTGACTTTAAAAAAATTATGGATGAAAATGTACGACTTACGTTTATTTCTGATTGCTGCAAGGGACCAAGTAGTTTAATTTCAATGATCTTTACAGAGATTTTCATGCTTACTACTTGAGGTATTTGGAGTACAACTTTAAGGGATTTCTCAGAATAAATTATCCTGTAACAAGTAAGTTATCTATGAATAACTACCTCTTTAGCTGATATCAGTTGTTCACTATCTATTACTAATGTTTATCTAATTACATGTGCGTCCAAGTTAAATTTCGCTCAAGCTGAACTTGCAGTCAATGACTTTTGTTTGACTGACGTCAGCATCATGTAATATATTTCTATTACATTCTACCTTGTCTTTAACTGAGTTTCTCTTTTTTTTTTGAGGACTCCCCCCCCCCCTCTTCCTGGGTCAATGGCCAAATTAAGAGATCGAAACCTAGGTTTTGGACTCGCGAGAGTGTCTAATATCTTTCTTGTATGTCATAGAATACTTACTAGATATTTGATTGCAATAACCGCTTTATCCTTTGTTTGGTTCAAAGTCCTTTGTTTTCTTCCATTTTTCCATGGGTTTCCTAGTCTTCACGTGTTTTCAATAGATTAGATAGTAATTCCCCTCTTTTTGCGGTTTCAATCCTTCTTCTCTCTAATCAATGTTTTTGTGCCTCGATCGTTAGCATGATATACTCACACACCTCCGTATAAGATTTCCACAAATCACATGGTGCAACATGATAGACAATCACAATAGAGTTTGGCGCTCCTCCTACAATTTAAGCTTCACAAATATTAGTCATTCTTGATGGTTCTCTCTTCCCATCATATTGAAATTTCATTTGATATATGGTCTCAATGCAATGCCAATCTAAGCATGACAAGTTTTGTTGATCGATTGTGAATGTAAAAGTATAATTGGTTTAAGCGACCGATAATGATATTTTTTTTGTAAATACTAGCTTCAAAGTTAAAAGGCTAAGAAGGCCACACAACCAGCTACAGTCTAAAGGTCAGAACAATTATTTGTGTCCAATTACACTTTTTTTAAAAGTATTAAACACAAATTTATAAGGAAATGGATAATTTCTCCAATTTTTTGTGCTACATACTCATCAAAAAAATATTAACATTTTTTTCACTTGGCAGATTTAGTATACTTCCTTTTAGACTTCTTTTTTTTTAGTTTCATGGCTTTGGTTCTTATTTGTTCTTTATAATATGACCATGTTCTGTTTAGGTAGTCTCATGCTTTGTTAGTTTTGCATTGGTTGCAAATTGTTTTCTATTTACTACAGCGACTATTGTTTGGAATTGCGTTTTTGGTAGAGTTTTTCTAGAAAAAGTATTTATGATGTCATGTCTCAAATCTTCCATAATAATTTAAACAAATTAAATTACGGAAAAACTAAAGCTAAACAGAAAAATCTAACTACCAAGAACTTGTGTGTGCGGCTAGCAAACTCTAGACTATATACACTACGTTGAACCAATCGCATGTCTGCACCTGCAAACAAAATCACAAGAAAAACGCATGAGTGACCAAAGTCACCCAGTACACACTCCACGAAAACCGCGGAAAACAAAACTATAATCAATTATCCTTTTCAAATTCATTTCGCAAACTCTTTTCTCAAAACTTTGGCAGCTAGGCCCACACCGGCCAAAACCGCAATCGGGGCCCTACTAGCCCAAAGCCACAAGCAACGACCCTCAATGACCAACACCACACAACAGTGAGTCGGGAAGCCCAGTGCTAGGCAACCTAACTTTGGCCACAAGTAGTCCACCGAAGAGCCACCAACGACATCTGCACTGCCACGACGTGCCACCCTGTGCAAGAGCCGCGCTGTCCCGCAATTCTCCTACCTGGAGAACCCTCACAAAGCCAACCCCTCCTTGGGAAAGTTGTCCTGTCTCTCAGGACGCTACCAGCTACGGGACACGTGTCCCACCCGCACTGGCCACCACAGGGTACGTCTCCTCACGGCGTCCTCCACACAAGGTGCTCAGGAGGGAGTGTCATGCCTCCACACCCGAGCCTCAGTGCTCACAGCAACAGTAGGAGTAACATACCTCACTGTCATGCCACAAGGCACCTCAACCCGCGGACCACAACCCTAGCCTCGAGACGACAGTCAAGGAGTCTTATACCTCCAGAAACCCGACGCCCCTCAGCCTCAGGTATCTCGGCCCCCGACCTCAACCAGGGAGTCGGGCCCGACCACCCAAGAATGTCGTCACATTCCCTAGTCTCGACGACATGATCCCACATTGTCTCGACCCGCACACAGAAAACCAGGAAAACATTTTCCAAAACAGGCCAACTATTTCCTTGAAAATCCATTTTCCAAACCATTTTCATATCCTTTGAAAACACTTCCAAAACCTCGACGAAACGGCGCATTAGGTGTCCTAGAAGACCACCACCAATGACCCACAATCCCCTCTCATAGGGACAAAACACGGCAATCCAGAAAGCAATTGGAAGCACATTTTATAAACATGTTTGGGCCCAGAAATCGGTATGCCAAAAATCTGATTCAATATGCCGAAATCTGCTGATTCGGTCGACTGAACTGGGGTCAACGGTCAACACTCAAGCCAAATTCAGTATACCGTCCAAAAATGGATGATCGAATTCCGACTAGAGGACCAAACTGATAGAAAAATGATATGCCAAGAGGAAATCAGTATACCGAAATCTCCTGATTCGGTATGCCGTTTTCAATTCGGTATGTCGAATTCTACGATCCCAGAAAACAACACAAAACCCTACCATCCGAATCACCCCAACTGAGACCTCCGATCGGACCCGCTAAACAAACACCAAAAATCTTGCATAAAACATATGGTGTAGACCCTCGAGTCTACTCTAAAACCTAACAAACAAACTAAAATCCATTCACCAGACATCAAGATATAAAATCACAAAGGCAGAAGGGTCAAAACGACCCAAAACGCAACTACCGGCATAAATGCCATAAATGCTCCATAAATCCTCAATAAATCACAATAAATTCTAGGAAAATAAATTTACCTAGATTCCATGCAATCCTAGCATTTTCTACCAATTTCATGCTCTCTATTACTCAAAGTGGAGATGCATACCTGGAAACGCCTCCGGCGATCTCCAGCCGACTCCGACGAGCTCTGGTGCAACCACGGCCATAGGGCACACCACCCGAGCTCCGCGCACCACCACGAGCAACCATAGCCCTCCGCTTCGCTCCCTTGACCTCTTCCTCTCTCTTAATGCACGTGCGAAGGAAGAACAAGGGAAATAGAGGAGGTAGGGGAGACGAGTGGAAAGGAGGAAGGGGAAGGAGGACGAGTGGGGAGGAAGAGAAAGAAGGTGGAGGAGGAGAAGGAACGCGTCACCGAGGAGGAGGGGAAAGGAAGAAGAAGGAAGGAGGAAACGACGATGGGTGGCAAGGAGAAGTGCGGTGCGTCATATAAAGCCTGCGTCCGCAGTAACTGAAAACGTGTCCACCTACGCGTCTCAGCCACCGACACACAGTATGAGCAACCAACCGCCAGCCACCACCAACGAAGCCAACTGCAAGCCTCAACCACCAGCCCACACATGCGGGCTCCATGGGAACCCTACACATGGGCCCCACACGGACCCACACTGAGGCCCCACACGCACAGTGCCACAATGCACAATGTCAAACCACGCACAGGGACACGCAAACAGAAGCTAGTCCATGAGGCTCAAGTCCAAAAGCACAGAACTACACAACAGGCCTCGGAACAGTAACACCCGTCTAGGAATAAAATTCATAAAATGTAAATAATTACAAAATGAATCTTATGGGTATTACAATGGTCAAAAGTACGTTTCCAAATAGCTCATATAAACCCATTTATACAGAAAAGTTGGGGATGACTTTAGTTCATTTTTTAAATAAGCTTTGTGGATAGCTTTAACAAAAAAGTTGAAATATAACTTTTCACGTTTTCATTCATACCCTTATACACAAAAATCTTATTGAAATTACTATTTTTGCCATCCTTCTTAAAAGTTATCTTTCTCTTTCAAACGATATATATGATGCTCTAACTTTTTCTCTTTTCTCTTCTTGTTGCAAGCAACGGTGGTCGACAAACGGTGTTGAGTGGCAACAGACGGTGTGAAGTAGCAATGGAAGGCATGAACCAGTGACAAACAATGTGGGCAGTGGCATTGAACGTTAATTTGCTTACTTCAAACATTCTTATTGAGCATTGAGCTCTTTGAGTGTTTTTTTTACCTCGCTTTTTACTTTCTTTGGAATCTCCTATCCACTTCAGCTGGGTCATGTGATTAGACATAGAAACCAGGTCGGATCGGTCCTGAGTTGTCCAGCCCAGTCAGGGTCCAGCACAACTCGGGTCCGTCGATCCCAACAATGGATCGGGTCGGGCTAGGCCCGCTGTGGGCCTTATTGGGCCTACATGCTAGGCCTGCAAAGGCCCATATAGTAGGCCCATTTTGGCCCATAAAGTAGACTGAGTCGAGCCGAATCGACCTGGAAATTTAAAAAAAAAAACAAAAAAAAAGGATCGGGCCTCTCGCCTGGCCTAGAAAAAAAATCAAAACAAAAAACAAAAGGATCGGGTCTCCTACCCGGTCCATAAAAATTTAGAAAAAAAAATGTTGCAATCTCCAACGTTCCAATTTTTGGGACAATGGGAGTATGGGACCGTTGCATAAAAAAATGTTGCTAGGACTTTTTTTTTTTTTTTTGCTTTACATAAAATTCCTCAAATTTTCAACTATAAATATACCCTAACTTCATTCATTTTTCTTCACAACTCAATATTCTCTTCTCTTCTCTATTACAACTTTCTCTTAACTTTAAAGTGAGGATTTTACTGTTTGGCTTTGGATTCTGTCGCGTCTGCTACTCTCCAGTCTTCACGCTACACTAGTTGAGCCAGCAACATCAAAATTTCTATACTTCTAATCCCTCCAAATTCTTTACTTCTAATCCCTCT
The DNA here is from genome assembly GCA_024699735.1 of Posidonia australis. Taxonomy (NCBI): domain Eukaryota; kingdom Viridiplantae; phylum Streptophyta; class Magnoliopsida; order Alismatales; family Posidoniaceae; genus Posidonia; species Posidonia australis. Next base: position 7,317 of record JAMKQA010063055.1, read on the forward strand.
GTTTTTGGGTTTTGATTTTTGTGGATTAAGGGTTTTTTTTATTTTATATTCATTTTTTATATTAAAATGAAAAAATTTGGTAATGTTGGTAGCCATGGCTGTATCCCTAGTACGGAGTCAGATCAGCCTCAATCTACCCCAACACAGACTACACAGTCCACAACTACTAAAAAAACCTAGGAAATAAAGTTCTTGGGTTTGAGAGCATGTTAAAATAGACCCTGTAAATAAAACTAGGTGTCACTGCAATTATTGTAATACCACATACACATGTCCTAAGGGAGGGGGTGTATGTTATATATCTAAGCATTTACAAAAAATGTATATCCAAACATAATAAAGATGACAACACAGATTTAAAACAATCGAAATTACAAGTAGGATCTAGTGGTATCGTTAATTGGAAATATAATACAGAAGAAGTTAAGAAAGGAATAACTAAATTTATAGTAAAAAACGAACGACCATTTTCTTTTTCTGAAAATAAAAATTTTGAATCATGGATGCAAAATTATTTAAATCTATAGTTTAAAAGCTTTTGTAAAAATATAACAAGAAATATAATTTATAAAACATTTAAAAAAGATAAAAAAGATTTAATTGGAATATTTTTAAGTTTATCATGTAAAATATCATTAACATGTGATGTTTGGACTGGTCCAAATAATTTTCCATATTTATGTTTAACTGCACATTGGATAGACATAGAATGAAATTTACAAAAAAGATTAATTACTTTTAAAGTTTTTGTTCATCCACATACTGGTAAAGCTATATCAAATATGGTGAAAGATATTGCTAAAGAATATAATATATTTTTTAAAATAAATACAATATCATTTGACAATGCATCTAATAATAATATTGCAATTGAATTATTAAGAAGAAATATAAAACCAATATTAAATGGTGAATTATTTCATTGTAGGTATTGTTATCACATCTTAATTGTATAAGATGGTATAGAATGCATTAGGCTTTATATAGAAAATATAAGAAAAGCTATTTATTTATTCAAATATCAGCTAAAAGATAACAAGAATTTAGACATGTATGTGCACAAAATGATTTAAAACCTAGAAAATTTAAGTTAGATATTCAACATAGATGAAATTCAACTTATGATATGTTAAGTTCATGTATACCTTATGATCATATAATTATAAGATTTTATAATGCAAAATCTAATGATTTTTTAAATGATGAAGATTGGCAAAATTCCAATATAATTCATAATTTTTTAGAACCATTTTATAATGCAATTAAACAATTATCTGGTTAATATTATCCAACAAGTTCTCTAGTTTTAATTAATTTATTTAATATTACAAATGTTTTTCAACAATATAGGAATATTCTAGCTTTTGTAGATATTATTAAATCAATGGAAACTAAATATAATAATTTTTGGAGTGAGCCTCCAATGTGGGCATATTTAGCTTTAATCATGGATCCTAGACATATATTAGTTAATTGTATGATACTTATACATGTTATTTTTAGTAATATAAATAAAAATGAGTATATAGATTCATTTAATGATAAAATAAAGACAACTTTATATAATTTATTTGAAAAATATGTTAGAAATTATGGTGAAAGTAGTAGTAGTGGTCAAACATCTAGTTTTTTAAGAACACAAACAAGTAGTCATAGTGGTAGTTCTTTATAGAGTAGATTAAATAAAAAGAAAGAAAAATATGTAAAATCAACTACAAATAATAAATTAGATAATTATTTAGAATCTCCAATTACTTTTAGTAATTTAGAAATAGATAACTTAGATATATTAAAATGGTGGTCTGCTACAGCTATTCGATTTCCTATAGTAGCAAAAATGGCAAACGATTTACTAATGATTCTGACGTCAATTGTAGCGTCAGAATCTGCATTTTCTGCAGGAAAAAGAGTATTAAATGATAAAAGATGTAGATTATCAGAGAAGTCTGTAGAAGCCTCCGTCTGCTTAAAAGATTGGTACGATGCGGTTGACCGTCTTTAGGAATTGAGCTTGAATTCTGAATCAGAAGAAGACGATGATGCGACATCAACTTCAACAGGCATAACAGACTCCACAAATGAATAAATAATGATGTAAAATTGTAAAAATAAGAAATATAAAAAAAATGATGTAAAACATTTTTTGTAATTTTCTTATTTTTTATTATTGAAAAAAAAATAATTTTAAAATTGAAATTTTAGCCCAATAGACCGACCCGACACAACCCGACCCACCGGTTCGACAGCCCAGCCCACTGACGGGTCATGGGCCGTGCTTGGCCCATGGCCTGCCAATAGAGGCTCGACCCAACCCAATGCAGGCCCACTTGGGTGTTTTCCTACTTTCATTGAGATTATATGCATCTTCATGGGGTGTTTTTCAGTATTTTCCTACTTACCTTTTTATGTTATATGCATCTTCCTTGAAGTTTATTAGTATCCATGTAACGATCCACGTCACCACATCCAAGAGCCTAAATAAATTAAACACAAAAAAAATGCTCAATTTAAAGAATATCTAAAGGCTAATAAAATATCTAACTACCAAGAACCTGTAGTAGATGGCTAGGTGACTTTTGCTATATATACTAGTGAGGACAAACAACTACCCATCTACACCTGCAATTAAAACCAAGAAAAATACACATGAGTAACTGAAAAGTCACAAAGTACACACCTCATGAAAAACTACATGAAAATTGAGGCAAAACCCGATAAAGATCTAATCGATTCAAAAAACGTTTTCAAACCAGTGTATTTTCTGTTTAAAACACCACTTCCCAAAACCACGATCATCACAACACATGGCCCCACTACTCAAAACTCGGCAAAAAGTTGCAACACCATATAGGCCAAAAACTCAATGCCACTTTGACGAAAATCACAAAACATCGAGCTACACCGATAAAAAACCAGCCTGAGTTGCATTGCTTGACACCAAGTAACCAACCCTGGCTATAAACAATCATTGAAGTGCACTACGTTGCCATAAACCTACTACCCTATGAAGAACAAGCTTGTCTCGGTAACCCTCCTCGAGAAGATTCTCGCAAGGCCAACCCTCCTTGGGAAAGCCACTCGATCTCCTCAAGCAAGCTATTCTCTCTTAGGATAATACCACAAGATATGCCCTATTGGTGTCCTCACTAGAACGCATCCTTGGTCTCTAAGTCACTCAGACCTCAACCTAAGTAAGTAGCTTACAACCCTAAGGGTATTAATCATCCTTAGGAGGTCGACCAGGGGCTTCGGCCTTTTGGTCCACCAAAAGCACCAAACCCACCCGTGTCTCAACCTAAGCAAACAACTTACGACCCCAGAGACATCAACCTGTCCCTAGAGGGCGGGTGAAAGGTTTGATTTATTAGTACACCGAAACTTCGTTTTAAAATCATTTTCATATTTTTCTCAAAATCATTTCCAAAATATTTTATCATAAACTAATCCACAAAACCACCATACTGCTTAACAATATATAAATCATTTGAAAAACCAAGCCAACGGGCACTGGAACATGTTTGGCTCATTGCCAGCCCCAGCTTGTGCCAGCCACTTGCACCTACATGCTGCTGCTAGGAGGTTGCGCCCCATCCCTAAAATCAGAGTGGAAAAAACAACAGTAGAGAAACCTAAAAATTTCTCGATTTTGGAAACTTTGGTGGTCTCACCACATACAAGCATAAATTTCACAAAAATAACCAAAGCGAAGACATCAAAGTACTCTACCATTAGGAACAAAAATCAAAGCAATCCGATACCCATAGCTCAAGATATCAAAATTCAAAGAAAACATGCACATTCGGGTCTACAGTAACCAAGGCATTGAATAAATTCTGTAAAATTCTCTAAAAATCTCCTAAAATCATGGAACTACTCTCATGCGTTCAAAACATGCTAAGCAACGTTTCTACATTATTTTCAAGCAAAATCGAGAAGTAAATGGTGGGGTGTGCATCTTACAAACGCACACAAGGGCTCCCCTCAACGTCAGCGACCCAACTTGCACCATTGGTCACCACCTCTAGTCCGAAGCAATCCTCGAACTCTCCTTAAGCTCGCACCACCCACCGAAAGATGGTCGGAGTCCACCACACCCCAACACATTGCAACCCATCTCCATGGCAAGGAGAAAATTAATGCCAAACGGGGAGGAAAACAAATCCGCATGTTGTGAAGCCAAGCTTATCTTCACGAGCGCACGACACAATGGACGAAGGTTTGTCGACAATAATGCTCCCTTGATGTTGACTGGGGTTCTCTCCTGAACCATGGAGGTGCTCAACTAGAGAAGCTCGAACGTCCTTCTTTCCTCAACACACACACTCTCTCTCTCACTTGTATTGAAAGAAGGAGGAGAAGAGGACTCAGGGAAAGGAGGAGAAATAAGGAGAAGGGCTTTGGGAGTTTGTCGCCTTCCATGCTCGTAATGGGAAGGAAAACTGTAACGCCCTGTTCCCGGGCACGTTATCAAAACACAGTATCACAGGCCTAATTACACAAAATTAAAGAATAATAGAACTGTAACTAAGGCTCACCTCTAGGATCTCGATGTGCGGCTAGAAGCTCCAATTCCTGCACCGGAACCTGGCTGCACGCGGTCTGCACCTGAAAACCAAAAGCACGCATGAGTGACATCTAAGTCACCCAGTACGCGCGCCCAAAACACACAACCACAAAGAAAACTCGGCAAAACCAAAAGAACTGGTTTCCTAACATTTGCAAAACTAGGTTTTTCCCTTTGAAAATCATCTTTTCTTAAAACATGTGGAAATTCTTTCAAAAACCACTTCTTTCAAAACATTCCATTCAAAACGCTTTTGGAATTCATTTTACTTTTCCAAAGCAAATCCATTTCATAACTTGGAATTCTTCCCAAAACACATATCCTAACCAGATCCAACCTAAAACACACTGCCCCAATAGGCTCAAAACCAAAACACAAACACTAGCTGGCAACTGGTTAAGACATCATCATTCTCTTCAGGATTCTAGGACCATTTCACAAGTCCAATCCTGACCACACACACATTTCACTTACTTATTAATTTCTACTTTCATTACTGTTGTTACCTTGATCAGAGGTAACCTGACACACAAGCAGTAGGTGAGGACATCCTTCCCCAACCTCCCTGCACTGCCGTGATGAGATTCCCTGTGCAGGATGTCATCGCCCAGGCCAACAAGCCTCACATTTTCCTGTTCCTCACAGGAGCACGGAGATACGTCTCTGAAGACTGTTAGAAATATTAACATTAATTTTGATGATTATTCATTTGTGCTTATTTTCATAAATATTATAACGTGAAAAAGATTTAGAGTGTCTTAGCATGAATTCAAAAATACATACCGGCATCAAGAGCGATGAACTATTCCAGC
>JAMKQA010063057.1:0-11184 GCA_024699735.1 Posidonia australis
TTTTATGGGATTTTGGGTGGATTTTAATTGGATTTTGTGGTTTATGGGTTTTATTTGTTAAATTAGGGTTTTATTGGATTTTTAAGTGGATTTTGACTGGATTAAGTGGGCTTAGGTTAATTTGTTGGATTTCAGGTTTAATTAGGTCAGGTGGGCTAGTGTGGACCTAATTGGGCTTGTGTGGGCTAGGGTTTTGGTGGTTGCAACCAGAGCATCATCTGGAGGAGCCTACTACCAAGTGACTTCAAAATCAGGGTGTCTACACATACTGTATGGGTGATCATCGACCGGCTCACCAAGATAGTGCATTTTTTGCCTATAAGGGTGATCATCGACCGACTCACCAAGACAGTGCATTTTCAGCCTGTAAGGGTGAGTCTCTCCTTGCCGTAACTAGCAGAACTGTATGTGGTTGAGATAGTTAGCCTACATGGGGTCTTAGTATTGATCGCGTCTGACAAAGACACCAGATTTACATCCATATTTTGAGGAGCTCTGCAGGAGGCATTTGGAGCAATATTAAACTTGAACACCGCCTTCCATCCCCAAATAAACAGTCAAATTGAAAGGACGATCTAGACCCTTGAAGATATGCTGCAGGCTTGTGCCTTAGATGTTGGGGGTAGTTGGGATGATCACCTGCCACTAATAGAATTTGCCTACACCAATAGCTACCATTCCAGCATTAGGATGGGCTCGTATGAGGCACTATATGGAAGACCATGCAAGACACCCACTTGTTGGAGTGAGGTAGGGGAGCGAAAGTTAGCAGGACTAGAGATTGTGCAGCACTATGAGGATAAAGTAGAACTGATCAGAAAGAGATTGCTTGATACATAGAGCAGACAGAAAAGCAATGCAGACCGGAGGCGAAGGCTCTTTGAATTCGAGGTGGGAGACTTCGTTTTCCTGAAAGTGTCACCAACCAAAGGGGTCACAAGGTTCGGGAGAACAGGCAAACTAAGCCCCCATTACATTAGACCATATCAGATTACCAGAAGGGTTGGTGAGATGGCATACAAGTTGGACCTACCTCTAGAGTTATCTAGTGTGCACGACGTCTTTCACGTGTCGATGCTGAGAAAGTGCTTAGCAGACACGTCCTAGGTTATTCCAGTGCAGCTAGAGGAGCTTCAGTAGGACTTGTCAGTGGTAGAGGAGGCCATACAGATATTAAACCAAAATAATAAGTCCTCAGAAACAAGATTATTCCCCTCGTGTTAGTGCAATGGCGAAACCATGGAGCAGAAGAGGCAACCTGAGAACGTGAGACAGGCATTTTAGCACGGTACCCCCACTTGTGTTATTGAGAAAGAATTTCGGGGACAAAGTTGCTTTTAAGGGGGGAAAGGATGTAATATCTATGCCTAGATTATCCAGAATAACTGTAATTAATTATTGTAATCTAGATAATTAGCTATGTATTATAACTTGTGTTGGGCTTTCTCTGATTAATTGGTTTTATCCTTGGTAATTTCCCTACTGTGTGATATTTTGGACCAGTGCATGCCACGTGTATGCGTGTGGGACCGAGTGGGGCCAAATTGAGAGCTGAGTCAACTCAAGACAGTGCCACACAACCTCCACCACCATCACTGTGCTCACCACAATGCCTCACAATCTTCTGACATACTTCCTTCGTCGATTCACCAAGATTTTCGACGATGGGTGTGAATGGAGAACGACAAGGGGAGTGGTGGTATAAATCGGGAGATGGTGGAGGCATTGGGATCAGTACACTAAAGAGAAAGAGAGAAGGATTGGGGCAAACCAAAGAAAGAGAAGAACCAGAGACCAAGAGAGAGAGAGAGAGAGAGAGGGAGAAAGAAAGTGAGGAAGAGAAAAAGAGAGCCAGAGAAGGAGAAGCGTGTTCCACCAGTGGTAGAGGATCGTTGGAAAACCCAGAGAGCCTAGAGGAAGCCACCGAGGAGAGAGGGCCGCTGGAGATCGACTCTGAGTATGCGTCCTTCTTCTCCCCTTTTCTCTTTGTTTAAGTTGGAATCCTTGATTTATGCCATAATTAAGTGTGAAATGCATGAAAATTAGTAGATTAGAGTTGGATCATGAATGTATGATGATCTTGTGATTTTTCCATGATTTTACAAGCATTTATGTTGATTTTTTGAAATGCATGCTACAGTAATGGAAAATGGGTTCCATGCCTTGTGATTTTTATATCTTGAGATGCATGCTATAGATTTTGATGAAACTTATCCCAAATAGAAATAGACTTGGCATGCTGTTAGTATGGATTTATGCAAGATTTATGGTTCACCGGAAGGAGGTGCATTGAAGGTCCCAATTCTGACGAATGAGCAACCCTGAGGCTGGGATTGTTTTCAAAAGATGTAGATTTCGACATGTTGAATTTGGTTCGGTATGCCAAATGTATGTCAATTTGGCCCCAAATACCTATTTTGGTCGACCAAAATCATTCTATCTACCGAACAAGGAGATTTTGGTAGACGGTTTAGATTCGGTCTATCGAATTAGGGCCCTGAGCCACATTCAGAGTTGGGTCCATTTCGACATACTAGGAGAATTCGGTCTGCGGAATCAGGATCCCACACTTGTTTTGTTGAGTTTTCCTTAGTTAAGTAATAATGCTTGATTTATGTATTTTTGGCATGTTTAGTTAATTAGAATTTCTTAAGATTTAAGCAAGAATCATAGAGAAGATATTTCAGAAAAGAAGAGTTTTAAGAAAAAGATTCCCATAATGGGAGAGATTTAGAATAAAGATTTCAAAGAAGAGATGCATGTTTTCTGAATAAAGATTCTTGAGTTGTGGCCCCGATTAGAGAGACAGGGTGCCTAGAGAAAGGAGTTGAATGATCCAGGTAAGATGACTCATGAGCTCAAACACTAAGAAGGAGAGAGGCATTGGGAGAACGCATCTCCATATAAATGAGAAATAAAAGAGAAAAGATTAGTAAGGCCCATTGGTTGGGATGGTGGTATGCCCGCACGAGAAGTTTTACCATGGATGCGTAGGAGGTTGAGGTTGGCGCCTCTCCCTCCGTTTATGGCCAAGTCACTTCTGATCAAAGTGGCATCAGAAAAGAAAATGATCTTCAGATTTGAGATTAGAACAATTTTAAGCTATAATTGAGCTGAATTTTGGCTTCTGAGTTTTAGCCAAATTCTAGCTAAGATAAGAACAGAGTTTTAGGACTAAATCCAACCATAGAACAGTGTTTTAACCAGACTTGAGTTTAAAGCTTAGGCTAGAGTCTAGCCTAGAGTTGTTTTTAGAAAAGAAATAAACCATGAGATTTTAAAATAGAAAACAAAGACGTTTGAGAAAAGCATGAAGATTTCTAGAAAAGAGATTTCCTAGAAAAGACATGTTTTTAAGTATTTTCTGAAAGAGATTTAAAAAGCTTGTTTTGGTTTGGAAAACCTCGAATTTAGTTGTTAGAGGTTTTCCATCGTGGTTTTTGGTGGACGTACACTGGGTCACTTAGAAGTCACTTACGTGTATTTTGCTTTGTTTTGTTCTCAGGTGGTTAGCTTTGGAGTGCAGTCCAGCCCTGTATTCAGAGTCTGGAGCCACTAACGACACACACAGGTTCTGAGTAGATTTCAATTTATTTTCATTTCTAGTGCATTTAATCCTAGTTTAGTTGCTTAGATTCCGTAGCGTCTGCTTTGAGAGCGTTACAAATATAATGTCAATAAAATGCATGCTTAAATGTGGAATCAGGTATAATATTGATCTAGTTATGAAATCAAATATGATTTAATTGGATTAATGCCAAAATAATCTGAATATAATGTCAATATAGATTTTATGTTTGATATCATATTTTATCCCTTATCTTATGTCAAAACGATGAAGTGGTAGAGCTTAGCTCAATCAATCGGCTTGAAAGTCGAGCAGGCAAGGTTCGAACAAGCATTATGCATTGGGCGATCGGTAAACACCCATCGCGATCGACCATGCGAGTCATGCTACAACATCTATGGTGAACAACCCTTATATGATGTGGGATTGGTCGGCCAACCTGGTTTGAGTGTTGTGTCAAAGTTTTCTATTTTGGCCGCTGGTGTGAAGGTCTCTGTCTCGACATTTGTATCTCTGTCGATCTCTACCTTGTATCGATTTGGGGACGTATGCACGAGATGTTGATCTCCCTAGGTTGTAGATCGTTCGAGGATCTCTATGTCACAAATCTCTATGTCCCAGATCGTTCAAGGATCTCTATGTCACTGAGAAGATTATTCTTCCACTCTTGGTAGATTGCCACTAGTTTGTCTGTCGAGTTGTCCGAGTAGGATGATTGGCCAAGTAGGCGGATCTCTTTATTATTTTCCTACAAGCATGTTAATCCCAATATTCATATATATGACATATATTGATGGAAAAAATTGTGTGTAGGAATTTTGCATCCACCTTGTGTCATTAGCATTAGGCTTCGATAAGGTTATGACTCCTTAACAATGAGAATCAATATTAATTTTTTCGACACAAACCAGTTGCGGGATGAATTTTGTGGGGCTCAGCCTGAGTGATCATCATTGGCCTTTACTCGATAATGGAGGGGCCTCAAGTTGTCTTTGGGAATGAATGATACCCAAGATGATTATCTTTAGCCAAGGGATCCGTTGCAAACCTCAACAACATGTTAGGGGGTACGTCCAATGTACTAATCATCATTAACTTGTGTGGAAGGTACACATGGTGTTCAATTGACGGTATTAACCGACAATGTCTCATTGTCACAGTGGTTGGAAGAACTTCAAACTCGTCACAGGTTCCAGGTTCGACTCTTGGAACATGCATAAAAAAAAATTCACAGTGACTGGAAGATGGTATAAACTCGCCACGCCCCCTTCTCCCTCTTTAAACCGATAACAAAAAAAAATTGAAGGTATTAACCATGTGAGCTTTTTTATCAACCAAATTGTCTTTTTCGGGTTTTACAACTTAGCCAACCCCACTTGCTTTTTACTATGAATTTTTTTACACAGAGGGTGACTGATTTTGCCTACGTGCCAGCATAATCGGTTCTTACTTTTTTACACTCAACGTCCTTTCGGGTTTTCACTCAGTTCGATGGGCCTCATTATTATTTTTGCCCATATTTATTTTTTACCTTTTTTGCTTATGCAAAGTAATGCTTTAGAAAATTGCCACTAGTGGGTGCTAGTGGTTGGAGCCCCACTGATTGAGACAAAAAGGTATGCTCCACCCTCAATCTGTCTGTCGGTCAGTAAGATGAATACTTGTCAATCGATTCCTTGATTAGTAGGATGGATAGACAATTATCGATCACTCTATTGGCTAGTTGGAGAAGCATTTGTCGATCGGTCTATTGGTCGATAAGATGGACAGATGGTTGTCAACCACTCTGTTGGCCAATCAGACTGACATTTGTTGATCAATTTACTCTCAGTCGCTCGGTTGGACGAATGAACAATTATCGATCGGTTTGTCGTTGAAGGTTTTTTATCAACTTAGCCATCCCTTTCTGTTTGTACAACTTAGATGAACCCTACTTGCTTTTTACCGTGATTTTTAAACAGAGGGTGATCATTTTTGCCAATGGACCACATTATTTTTTTGCCTGTACTTTTTCTTTCTTTTTCTTTTTTTCTCCTTACACGTAGTAAGGTTTAAGGAATTTACTATTAATGGGTAGTAGCAGTCAAAGCCCCTTTGAATGCAACAAAAGGTATGTAATCAGATTGGATTCTATATGCGATCCCAAATTGACGCACTATGTTGTCGGTGATGAATGACAAGGTGGCCTCAATGCATTATCTTCAGGAGTATGAACTCAACACAATGCATGAAGTAGTTGGTGGTAGTGAGATGTGACAACAACCGTAGGATGACGGGAAGATCAAGCTAACCAAGTCAATCCCCTGTTCGATGAACAACCACGATGATATTGTTGGATGGAGCATGTTGTGAGGTGCATGGGGTATATTGGTGTGTATTTGACACTTCTTGCACCTCTTTGTGTAGTCTAGACAATCTTTCATCATTGTCGGCCAATAGTAGCCTAGGAGGTGCATCTGTAACGTCATCTTTGGACTCACTTGATATGCGCCACATCTCCAAAGTATACCTCATGCATAGCTTTATCAACTTCTAATTGTGAGAGGCATCAGAGGTACGACGTGCCATTGTTTCTGCTGGGATCTGGTATGGTCCACCTTCCTTGAAGGCAAAGGAGGAAGCTCTGCTTTTCAACTCTACTCTTTTTTCTTGAGTCTTTGGTTGTACCTCTTTTTCGATGAATCCCACAAACTTCTTCCTCCATTCTTCCTTGGGGGAGGTCGGACAGCCAGTAAGACTATAAGTCGTCGATCAATCTCAGTTGTCAATCGGTTAGTTGATTAATTCGCCGAGCATTCTTCTCTTTTGTTATTTTTGTAAGAACATGATGATCTTTCATCAACACCTCCATCTCTCCCTCCAAGGATAAAGCCAAGTTTGCAACCAACTTTGTGAGTGCATCAACCTAAATATTCTTTTCCCTTGGCACATGGTAACTTGTATGACATGAAATGGACTTATTAGTGACATGGTTCTTTCATGATAAGGGAGGAGCTCCTTTTTCCTTATGGTGTACACACCATTGAGTTGCCTGATGACTAGTTGGGAGTCACCGTAAGCTTGGAGGTGATATATATTCATCTCCACGGCCATCTCTAGTCCAATGATTAACACTTCATTCTCAACTTGATTGTTTGTTTTTTCTTCAAGCAAGGCATACAAGTAGTGCAAAGCTATATCCATCCGATTAGATGAAGATAGTACCAACCCTAGCTCTTATGGTGGCTCCTCCATCTCTTTATTCAATGCGACAAGTCCCATCAAACTATAACTCTCATGTCAACGGATACCTTTTAGTGGTCATTTGTCGATCACTCGAATGTCGATCAGTGAGCTGTCAATCGACCTGATGTCCGTTGACAGGATGTCAGTTGGCCTTTCATCCCCTAGTAGGTTGTTGCTTGACTGGATGTCAATCAAAGGACTATCAATCGGTTAGTTGGTGATCAGTCTATCATTGGTCGCTCTGTCTATGATCAGTCTACTACTAGAAAAATAGGAAAAAGTCCTCGCTAAATCCTCATTAAAGGCCTTCGTGAGGACATTACAAGGACAAAAAGTCTTCACAATATGCTTAGTCAATAAAAGATATTTGTGAGCAAAACTTTTGGCAAAGTCCTCGTGAGAAAATTTGCAAAGGACAAAAAGTCCTCGCAATATCATCGCTATTAGTTACAATTTCCTCACAATGTACACGTTATATCCTTATAGAAATTTCAAAAAAAAATTAAAAATAAAAATTTTGAGGACTTCATAAGGACATTGTCCTTGCGAAGTCCTCACAAGCTATAAAAAAAATTTAAAATTTCCTATTAGACACATATTTCATATCAGCAACACAAAAAAACCATAATCTGAATCTAGTATCGCATGTATACCTATAAACAAGCTGAAAACCATTTTTGAGAAGAACAAGCTTGATGAGCTGAAGATATTTTTTGCCATCGGAGTTAAAGAACAAATGTTGTGTATATGCCAAATTAAGTTACAAAAAAACAAGCGTAACATTAGTATTGTTTGTATAAAACTTGCAATGTTTGCATCACCTAAAGTGTTTTTCTGTCAAGTGTTTTTACTACAAAAGATCTACTGTCAGCCTATACAAATGCATGGATAAATAAGGGTTTCGTTAATTGACAACAATACAAAATCCAAAAGAGAAAATAAATGCATTTACTGGATGAAAATAAAAATCAATATGCATAACAAGATGAAAATAAAGCAAGCCATTTATGTAATATAATATTTAGTTCAAGAAGCTAGTATACCAACTTTGGCAGTTAGATTGCAAGACAATTAATTAGACAAGCAAGGTCAAGAAGATACTAAACCTCTTTCATAGTAGCCTTAGTAGGTACACCAAGAACAACAACCCCATTCAGTAAAGCACCTTTGATGACCTGGTAATACAAATTTTGGTAAACAATCAAATGCTAAAACAAATATGACAATGGGAAATGGAAGAAAGCTCGTAGATGAATTTGAATATTTAAAAATATGAATATTTAAAATTGGACTTGGCTTTAGGACATAAAACTTCATAACTTTAATACCATATATTCTTTACCAAAATTAATATAAAAAAATCATACTTGAGCACGACATAAGTGTAACCATGCCAACGACAGCCTCGAACGTGGCGCGAAAGGTCAAATGCACGAGGCCCAGCAAAGTCACGACAAAATGCGATAAAAACAACCATAAAATATGGGAGTTGCCACCTAGTCTACTTAAAAACGGGAGACAAGGAAAACCGTTTTAAAACAACAAAACTATGCAACTGTGCAAGAAAACAAGGCAATGGAAAAGGTTATCATGAACCAAAAAATTGGGTAAGGATCCTTATTACGTACGGGAAAGGTATTAGGTACCTCCATACGCCCAAGAAATCGGTCTTTCATGGCTTCTTCGTTTACTCATGTGGAAATGTTGGCTTTACAACCTGTTTTTGTACGCCCGAGGGCGATATGCAATGCCATGCCACATGCAAGTTGTGCCTAGTGTTGTATCTAAAACCAAATATAAGTGAAGTGGGGAATGGGTCGTGTCCTATTGTTGAGCTAGGCTACTCGGGGTCTGAAATGTGGAATGGTGCAAAAGGATTTCACCAACAAAAGCCAAAAGGCCACCAATTCACAAGACCTAAGTAGTAAGCATCACTACTTTACTAGGTGCAAAACTAATGCGATCGGAGTTATTAGATTGTAAAACTATGCAACCATGATGAGGGTATATCTAGGAACAAATACTAGAAAAATTAGAACCCATGACAATCTGGAGAATATGCAAACCATGATGCAAAACCTATTGTTTGCATCCTGTGACCAGACTGGTGCACTAGGATCACTCCAGATACTCTGTTTCGGACTGCAAACTGATTCCAGAGCCTGGGCAAGATACATGTAGTCACCCATGCTTATGACTATACAGGGGACTATCCTAGGTGTTAGGGAACACAATTGCACTAATCAACCCAGATCAAAACACTCCTCTCTCTCTTTTTCTATCCTTGCCTATTTATGGGTTCTCTAGGACTGTTATAACCAATGGAGGCTTTGGGGGTGCGTGGGGACATCCTAAATGATTGAGAAAGTGTGGGAGATCTACATGGCATGCAAGGGGTGTGCCACAACCTATATTCAGTGGTCGATGGCCTCATAGGGACCATGATCCACCACCAAAACACCAAACAAACACAAAAGTAGAAAAAACAGTGCAAACAACCTTACAAACAATGCATCATGATCCACCACCAAGATAAACAAACAATCAAACAAACCACAGTCCAGTTCATAATATGAAATCTTATTCAAAACAGCTTAAAAAGAAAAAGATAAAGGCATGAAGTGGAGAAGTGCCCGTGGTGTTTTTCTCCTTTGGTGGCTCGAGGTATCTCCCTTGGGTTGCTTTGGACACAACTAAGGGTGCTCAGGGATGCAGTGGTTGCTTGGGGATGCTCTGGAGGTGGGTGTATTGGTTGCTAAGAGAGATTAAAGTGTGGTGCATGGAGAGCTTTTAAAGGAGGTGGAAAACGTTGAATCATGGATACCAAGGGACGTGAAGGCCAAGAGACCCTCGTAGGCTTGTAAGGGAATGTCAAATTAGGTGAGGGCCAAAGTGTCCACTCATACATTGAGGTTACAAGTGAGGAAAACGAACAGCCAATAGCCAGTGTCCTGAAATAGGGCTGTGCGCCAGCATGGTGCGCCATGATAGTGCTTCATATTGGTGCACCATGATGGTGCTTTACATTGGTGTTCCAGAATAGTGCTCTCCACTTGGCTGTCTGGATTATCGACTGGACCATGGGCTTGCGGTCGTAGTTTTGTGTGATGATCTCAGGCTAATTAAAATGTCAGATAGGACTTGGTTGTGATTAGGCCTGTCGTGTCCAAAGCAACATCCTTCTGGAGAGTCGATCCACGAGTCACCTCAAAATCAGGGTATCTACAGATGCCCCTTCCTAAGCGAGGTCGAGGGACAGAGGGAACCAAAATCGATGCTCAGGGTTGACATGATACTCCTATTTTGAGGTTGCGGGAGGATTATGTTTGCTATAGGCATTGGGTCACTTATCTGGTGGATACATCGAAAGTCATGACTTGTTGCCAAATGCAAATATGCAAGTGCAAGAGTACACCTTACATGCATGTGAAAAGGAGGTGGAAAACGTTGAATCATGGATACCAAGGGACATGAAGGCAAAGAGACCCTTGTAGGCTTGTAAGGGAATGTCAAATTAGGTGAGGGCCAAAGTGTCCACTCATACATTGAGGTTACAAGTGAGGAAAACGAACAGCCAATAGCCAGCGTCCTGAAATAGGGCTGTGCGCCAGCATGGTGCGCCATATAGGTGCGCCATGATAGTGCTCCATATTGGTGCGCCATGATGGTGCTTTACATTGGTGCTCCAGAATAGTGCTCTCTACTTGGCTGTCTGGATTATCGACTGGACCATGGGCTTGCGGTCGTAGTTTTGTGTGATGATCTCGGGCTAATTAAAATGTCAGATAGGACTTGGTTGTGATTAGGCCTGTCGTGTCCAAAGCAACATCCTTCTGGAGAGTCGATCCACGAGTCACCTCAAAATCAGGGTGTCTACAAATGTCCCTCCCTAAGCAAGGTCGAGGGACAGAGGGAACCAAAACCGATGCTCAGGGTTGACAAGATACTCCTATTTTGAGGCTACGGGAGGATTATGTTTGCTATAGGCATTGGGTCACTTATCTGGTGGATGCATCGAAAGTCATGACTTGTTGCTAAATGCAAATATGCAAGTGCAAGAGTACACCTTACATGCATGTGAAAGTCGAGTCAAATGCTAAAAATATGATGCCAATGCATTACAAATGCGAGAGCTAATGCTGAGTGTGAATGCAATGCCGATGCTAGTGTTGCACACTAGAATAGATGTTGAAAGTAGATGTAGTGCTCATGTTAATGCTAAAGTGATATTGCAAAAATTAAAGAGATCCTGTGTGGAGAGAACTCCTCCCTCTTCTCTCCAGATCTAGGGTTTCATGTGAGGTTCATCTGTGGGGGAGGGTTTGGATGCTTGGGATGTGAGCATCGTTCGTATTCCTGTTTTCTTCTTCACCACTCGACACAACAAGTGG
>JAMKQA010063058.1:0-12308 GCA_024699735.1 Posidonia australis
TTAGATCTACCATAATATTGCATAGATCTAAGATTTTTTTCAAGTTTATTTTATTATTTTGAATCTTAATGTTAATAATTTGATATATAATTATATAAGTTAGTAATTCTTTATAATTATTTAAAAAATAAAAATATTTCATAATTAATTAAAAAATCAAGAAAATATGAAAAAAAATCAAGAATAATTGTAGAAATCACTATAACATGTAAAAAAATCAGAAAATATTTGAATACATTATTTCATTAAATTAATGACAATTATCATTTGTTTTCTGCATTCATAATGTCAAATTCATCAGAATCTGAAAGTAACGGAGGTCGTAATGATGTTAAGGCAGCTAAATCAGAGGATCCAGGTTGATTGCATGAATATCCTATCGATAATGATAAACAAAAAACACAATGTAAATATTGTGACAAGTAAATGAGGAGTGGAGAAATAATAAGATTAAAACACCTTGCTGGTAGATATAATAATGTAGCTAAGTGTAAATCGTGTCCATTTGTAGTTTCTGCTCAAATGAGAGAACTATTAAAGGACACTAAAGCAAAGAAAAGTGACAAAAAGAGAAGAGAAGAAAGGTTCAACAAGATTCTCTTCAATGAAGATACTTCTGGTGCTATTCCCATATCGGATTCAGATGATAATATGATTTATCCTGTAGATTGTAACACTTTGGAGGAAAGAGAAATATTTAGAAGATCAGTAATAGAGTCTAAAAATGAAGAATGGCATAAAGAGCAAATTGAAAGATTTCATAGGACAGGTAGTACCCGAACTTACAAGGAAAGTAGCAGTGACAGTGGCAGTAGTATGACACAAAAGGATAAAGGTAAAGGCATTTCTGGAATATTCAGAATATATAGTCAAAGATACGACAATCCAGGTGCAGCTACAGTTAGAAAAGAAACCTCAAAACAGAAAATAATCAAAGACATATTTGGAAATGTCAGAGAAAAAATTGGTCAAATTGTAACAAAATATATGTTCTTCAATGTTATCCCTGCAAAAACAGCTAAGGGACCTTATCTGCAACATATGCTTGATGTTGCAGCAAAAGAAGGTACAGGAATAAAAACATCGAGTATGAGATCATGAACAAGTACCTTAAAGTAGAGAAAGAAGAATTAGAAATTTACATTAATGACTTGAAACAACAATGCCCAGTTTTTGAAGTAACTATCATGTGTGATGGTTGGACAAGTATCACAAGGAAATAAATCAACTTCATGATTTATTGTGATGGTCGTACAATTTTCTTGAAGTCTATTGATGCTTCTGATGTTGTCAAAGATTACAAGTACATATACAAGTAAATCGAAGAAATCATTAAACAAGTGGGAGTAACAAATGTGGTGCAGATTGTGACTGATAATGGAAGTAACTTTAAAAAGACTGACTCCAGAATTATGAGAAAGTATGACATATATTGGACACCATGTACAACTCATTGTATTGATTTAATACTTAAAGACTTTGAGAAGACGAAGTTGGTGAAAAAGACAGTGAGAGATGCAAAAGTTGTAACAAATTTCATTTACAACCACTCTTTTTTACTTGCTTTAATGAGGTCACCCGAGTGTTGTGGTGGTGATTTGATTCGTCCAGGAGTCACCAGATTTGCAACAAATTATATTACTCTCCAAAGTACGATTGATCGAAGAAATTGACTGAAGTATATGTTCAATTCGCCACAGTGATACAAATACCACGAATGAAAATCCAATTGGTAGGAGAGTAAATTCAATTATAAATAATGTACATTTTTTGGAGAATTGTCAAAAAATTGTACATATTATGACACCAGTTTCAAAGGTCCTTCGATTGGTAGATAGTGATAAGAACCCTATCATGGGTTTCTTATATGAGACAATGAGATTGATGAAGGATGTTGTGGTTGATGCAGCATACAGATCATCTAAGACATATCTCAAAATTATAGATGATAGATGGTCTAACATGCTTCTCCATCCTCTATTTGAAGCTGGTAAGCATTTTAAAATGAACATTCATAATTTTCATCATTATATTTCATTTATTACAAAATTATTTGCTAAATAAGTTTTTTTTTGTTAATGTAGCATATTATTTGAATCAACGATTCCAATACAGTCATCAACTTGGCAGTCGTACTGATTTATTAACATCTGTTAAAGATGTAATCAAAAAATTGGAACCTGATGTCAATGTCCAAATACAAGCTCTCAATGAATTGAAGTACTTTCGATATGAACTAATGTCATTTGGAGAACCTCACACGATACGTTCTCGTGACACAATGACTCTAAGTAATATTTTTAATATCATTTCTTTTATTTCATAATATTATTCCATAATATAATTAATAAAAAAAATATCATATTTCAGGTGAATGGTGGATGTTTTAAATGGAACTGATATTCCAAATCTGAAGAATATTGTTGTAAAGGTTTTATCTCAAACGACAGCAGCATCTGGTTGTGAACGAAATTGGAGTACATTCAACCTTATTCATACAAAGAGAAGAAACAGATTAGACACTGCAAGGTTGAATGACTTGGTATTTGTGCATTATAACATGCGGCTAAGAATAAAACATATCAAAGAGGGAAAAGAAAAAGATTACATAGACCCAATAGATCTTGCATATATTTATAACGAGGACGAAGAAGATGATCCCATACTTCAATGGTTGCAAGAAAATGGTTGAAAAAGAAGGTAGACCATCTTCTAGATTTACTAGTGAAATGAACATTAATGTAGAGGAATACATGAGCTCATCAGGACGCTCTCGAGGACATACTCCAGGCTTAGGGCGTGACAGTAGCACAGATGATGATGATGGCACACAACCACCAGATGATGATGATGGTAGCATTAGAGATGTAACCCCACCTACAACAGAAAAGTCACAAGAACAGAGAGACACAAAGGCCACTTAACCCATTTACAAGGGAGGATGCCTTCACACATGCTACACAAGATGAAGATCATGGAGGCCAGTCAGAAATTTATTATCGACAACGAAGTCGTCGTGATCAACAACTAGATGTAGATTCTTAGAGCAGTCATACAAGAGGATCTTTGTTAGACTCACTTGACTCTTTGAGTATTCATGATCTTAGAGATCCTTATGATTATAGTTCCGATGGAGGTGGTTCTATTGGACAAACAGATTATCGTACTCAAAGCGATTAGACAAAAACTACATCTTCTTATGTTTCAAGCGAACAAACTAGATGAGATATGGATTCATTATTTCATTATACACCTCCTCCAACACAATATGTAGAGCAACCACTTGAACGTCCTCCAAGTCATTCTTATATCCCTCGACAGCCTCAACCAGTATATATAATTCCTCAATATCCACAATGAGATTCTTAATACAACTGCCAATATTACAATACCACTACTTCATCAATGAATATCGGACATATTATAATCATGTCTTGGAACAACTATGCATTCTGGAGAAAGTCTCAAATTCGACAACAAATTCATCGAGAACACAATATGACTAATGTACAGGAAGAATATTTTGATCCACCAAGGCATTCTTCATGGTATTAAGCATATATAAGGCAACTTTTTTGAATCTTTTGTTTTTAAACATTTATTAAGCATTTTTATGTATTATTTATACTTCGAGATATTTCTATTAGGTCTATCTACTGTATTTTCATGTGATATATATTGAGAAAGTTGATCTAAGTAGTCTAAGATGTAGATTATTACTTATTTTAGCTTATCCAAGAGTTTCAAATCAAAATTCAAAGTTTTTTTACCATTTTCATGGACTTCCGTAAATTTACCGCATTTCCACCGACATTTCCACCGATGTCCGACACATTTCCTATTTTTGTCGGACCGAAGTCCGACACGAAACCGATGTTTGATTCTATGTTCCCCACTCACTGTATGTGATTTTGACCATTGAAGACCGTACTTGTGGTTTTAGACTAATAGTCTCGTTTGTGGTTTTGGTCAGTATGGACTTAGCTTGTGGAATTTGAAAGAAAATAGATTGTGAAATGAATTTAAAAGAAAATTAATTATGATTTTGTTTTTCCGACGTTATTATATGATACATGCTGGATGACTTTTGTCACTCATGCTTTCCTCGTGTTTTTGAGTTGCAGGTGCAGACATGCAGAGGATTTAACATAATGCATATAATCTGGAATCTCGTAACCACACACAGAGGTTCTTGGTAGTTTGATATTTTCTATTTAACTTTAATTTCCTGTAATTTAATTTGCTTAAATTGTTATGGGAAAATTTGAGATGTTACCAATAAAGACAAATGTTTGTATATTAATTACATTATTTATTTAATAAGGACAGTTTTTGACTAAAAACAAGTATTAATTGAGTAATTACAATTATTTGTACAGTAAGACAGTTTTTATATTGTCTCATCCCCACCACAACCATCCTTCGTCTTATATGTATTGTTGTTATTAAAAGACTTCCCAACAACCAATTACAAAATTTCTATATATATATAGGAGATCATAATAGTTAAATGGATACCCATATAAGAATCCATATAACGTAACTATTTTAACACTCCCCCTACCATAACATATATATCATACATGTCTAACCTATTACATAAATCCTCAAAACGATTTCAAGGTAAACCCTTAGTAAATACATCTGCAAACTACTTAAAGGATGAAATGAAAGGAGTAGATATGTAACCATTCCTTACAGTATCTAGTAGTCTACCTCAATATGCTTAGTGTACTCATGAAATATTGGATTATTGGTTGTATTCTAGATTCACACTCAATCTAGACATTATTTGTTTCTTACTTCTCCAACTAACTATATTTTTTCCTAAATAAGTGCAATATCCAGATGTAAAATTTTTGTCTCCTATATAAAATCTACGTATGCTTCGATTTTAAGATGCCCATGCTTAGTACAGATAAGACTTTTTACTTGTGAATTCTTAACATAGACAAGTACTTTAAGTGCTCCATTTCAATAAATACGTTTTCCAATTAACCTTTTGTATCTTCCCATGTCATTAAACAGTTCAAACAAATCGTTGCAAAAATTTAGATTCTGCTCAATAGATGTACTTTAAGTTTGCATCCTAGCAATAGTAAACCAAGAACATATTTCCTCTGAAATAGGAATAAGCCATGTTTACTATAAGTGAAATCTATGTCCAAAAAATATTTAGATTTTCCAATATTCTTTGTAACGAAATGCTTCTTGAGGTATTCCTTTGTTTCTTCAAAATTAGAAATATCGCTACCCGTAAAAAAAATATCATCAA
Organism: Posidonia australis; assembly: GCA_024699735.1. Lineage (NCBI taxonomy): Eukaryota > Viridiplantae > Streptophyta > Magnoliopsida > Alismatales > Posidoniaceae > Posidonia > Posidonia australis. The sequence continues at coordinate 5,276 of JAMKQA010063058.1, forward strand.
CATAAACAGCAAGTATGACACAATGCTTGCTATTCCATTTGATAAGAGTGGTCAACTATACAACGGTGAAAATCATTACTTAGCACAACTTGACTAAACTTTTTAAACCATGCCCTTGAATTTTATTTGAGTCCATAAATAATTTTCTTGAAATAACAAATTTTGTTCTTCTCCTAAGCAATATACCATAGAAGTTACTCCATAAGTATTAGATTGTCCTAAAGACATGTATTTTTGACATCCAACTGATGTATATGTCAAATTTGATTGACAACAACAAAAAAAAAACTCGGATGGAATTAAGTCTAGCCACTGGAGACGTCTCACTACAATCTACACCAAATGTCTGTGTGAATCCTTTTACAACTAATCTAACTTTGTTCCTGTCTATGGAACCATCTAGTTTGTATTTAATAATATAAACCTATTGACACCCAACAATAGTTGTATTTACTAGTAGAGAAACCAACCACCATGTTTTTTTTTGATAATAATGTATTTATTTTCTCATCTATTATAGTCTTCCAATGTGGTGCTTACATAACTTCTATATAGTTCCTAGGAGTACACACAAAACAGAGAGACAAAGCAAATTGATAGTACATCAAGTGAAAGCGATCATATGAAATAAATTTTAACATAGGATAAGCAGTAATATACCTTTTACCTCTATGCAAGGCAATTGGAAAATATGAATCAATAGGTAATAGAGATGGATCTGCAAGCATGGACACTTGAGTGGTAGGATTTGCAAAGGAACAGTAGTGCGAATACTAGGTGCCTACAAACTATCAATCGAGATATTAACAGGCAAAGGAAGAGGAATAATACTAGAAGTATCATTGGATTGTAAAAAACTAAAATAAAGCGTAGACATTAGGAAAATGACATCAACAAAAGTAAAGGTAAAACACATTCTTGATGTAAGATTATAACACTTATATCCCTTCTGAGTCTTAGAATAACCCACAAAAACACATTTCACGACCTTAAGAGACAATTTGTCGAAACCAGGAGTCAAAATCTGCACAAAACAAATACTCCCTAACACACAAGTAAGCAAGTGAAAAGTGGGAATGATCAAGACATAGTCTTCGAAAAGGAATGTTCCCAAGAAGAACAGTAGACAACACCCTATTAATGAGGTAGGTAGCAATCATACCAATATCAGACTATTAATGAGGTAAGTATTTTGGTACATTCATTTGTATCATGATTGTACAAGCAAGATCTAAGATATGATGATGTTTTCTCTTAGATGCCCTATTTTATTGGGAGGAATGAAGACAAGTAGGGTAATGAATGATATCTTGAGAAGAGCAGAAATTTTCAACATCATGTTGAAGATACTTAAGGGTATTGTCAATCCAAAGTATCCGAATAAAGGCAAAAAATTAGGTTTTTATTTCATTGAAAATTTTTTTAATAATATCAAGAACATGAGCCCTATCCTTCAAAAGATACAATCAAGTGACTGTAGAGAAATCATCAATGAAAATAATAAAATAGTGATATCCTAATATAGACGAAATACGACAAGGTCCTTAAATATCAGAATGGATCAACTTAAACGGACTAAAACTAATAGTACTTGGTTGACTCCAAAAGTAGTAAGATGATAATTACCTAACATCCATGGAAAGAGAGAACAACATCTATGGAAGTACTTGTTGAAGTTTCTCAAGTGATGGATGACCCAATCGATAATGCTATAGTAGGTGAGACTCTGAAATAGTGTGAATGCGGTAAGACAAGTGAGAGTATCCTCACGATCCAAGAGGTATGTGCCATTATGTTCATAGTCCAAACCAATTATCTTCATAGTTTGTAGATCCTAAAAAGTACATTACTAAGGAAAGAATGTCATAGAAAAGTTTTGAGATTTAGTTATCTTCGTTATAGATAACAAATTAACTAAAAACTTAAGAACAAACAAGACATTTTTAAAAAAAAGATGATAAGAAGCTTTGACTGACTCCTCTAATAGAACATTAGCTACCAAAAGGAATGAAGAAATAAAGAAATGAAAACAAAAGGAATAAAGAATATACTTGAAGCAGTAACATGTGATGCAATGGGTGTGATCATAATTTGACTTGCCTTAGAATTGTAGAAAATGTTCATATTCTACTTGAGCAATTTAAACAATGAGTTACCGATGCTTGAATAGAAGAATCAACATCGCCTATTGTCATTTGTGCCCACACAGGTTTGTCCAACTTTTTCAAACATTTCTTTGAAGCATAACCATCCACAGTGAACCTCATCAAAAACAAGTGGTTGGTGGACATCCAACTTGTCTATAATAACACGAAGAATAGCGTATAATTCACGGATACTTCACCTTGTTGTAACGAGAATAATTGCTCATACAATTTGAATACATGTCATATATTCCTCTCGTAACTATAAAGTTCATGTAATATATCTCACATCCTTTTTGCAATAGGCAAAAAAACAATGAAAGATATGCGTTCCTCCATGCTTTTGATTAACTAAAATCAAACTCAATAATCATTTGTCAATCTTCATATAAGAGGTCTTTCTCATCAAAAGGATCATCATTGATGTACTTCAATTTTCTTTGAGCTTCCCAAAAACTCTTGATCGATTGAGACCAAATCAAGTAATTGATACTATTCAACTTTACAATTGCTCCAAAATCATCTCATAATCAAACAAAAGGATTTGAACCATAAGTCATGGAATAAGCAGATGCTCTACACGGAAGGCGGAATGGAGCAAATAGTAGAGGACTCTACACAACGGTAATGACATTATTAAGTAACAGAGAGGAATGAGAAGAGCAAACGCTTCACATCATCACAAGTAAAGTTGTCACGTTAGTTAAGGCCTTTCTAGTGACAGCCTAGAAAAGGGAAGGAGCAAGGGAAGGAATCAATGGCAATGGCAAACTGGTCGAAAAGGCGACAGGAAGGAGAGGAGCAAGGGAAGGGGTTGTCAACAATGGGTCCCTCCTAAGTGGACGATAGTGACTTCTTGCTACAGTGGCAGTGGCAACGACAAGTGTTGGTGGGTTATGATTAAGGTTTGGATCTTGATACCATGTTGACCAATTACAAAACTCCTACACATATATATAGGAAATCATAATAGTTAAATGGATACCCATATAAGGATGCATACATGTATAAAGGCGTAACTATGAAAAACTTCGATTGCAGGAATGTGAGATTGGCGATGGCCATGGAAGTGTAAGATCGACAATGGCGAAGGTGACGAGAGTGCAAGATAGATGATAGTGACGGGAGTGCAAGATGAATGATCGCGACAAGTGTAAGATCAATGAAGGCAATAAGAGTCCAAGATTGGAGATGACATAGGAGAGAAAGATCGACGACAACATAAAAGCAAGATCCGTACATGGGAGAAATCATGAGAGAGAGATCACGAGAGATACAAGAGAAAAATATCATGAGATATATGTTAATTGATGAATTTGCCCTTGTCTAAAAGAAAATAACATGAATTTGCCACAAACATTGAAACTGTTTCAAATGGTAAATGGTCAAGATGCTTAATTTACGTAAGTGAGCTTGTATGCTCATTCTATCCTCCCACCCTACTGCAGGATATTTTTTAGCTTTCTACCGACATCTCATCTTTATGTATATATCGCCTAAAATTTTTTGACTTTTACATAGATACTCCAATGAGCATAATGCTTTTATATGATTGTAAATGTATTAATATAAACTATTAATTTTATAAGCCATCACATAAGTTTTCTGGATATACCTTGAAATATAATATACACAAGGGTTTCCTTATTCATACATAAAAGTCTAGGTTCATGCAATTTTTCTTATATTCCAAAAAATACCCTTATAAAAACCATAGAATTACATATGCATTACTCCACTGATGTGAACTCCATTAACATACCCTAAAAACGCTAGCACCAACCAATCCTTCATTAATCTCAATGATACAACCACCATCACAATGTTCAACCACTAGGGACCATGTTTTCCATCACACATGACACATAAAGATCCACCATCAAATGTCTCTAAGAAACGACCAAACTACACTGAGCTCAAGTTATTGCCACCACAGCAATTACTCCCCTACCAATTAAATCGTCACGCAAAGAGCATACTGGGAAACTTCAACTCCTTTTGATTTCATCATGCTTAAATTGATTTTGTAGTAGTATATATCATATCCTATTCTCCTTTAAATCCTAACAATAGTTAGGGTTGTCAATTGATATTCAAAAACTGAAAATCCACTTGAATTCATCAAATTTTAACTTGAAAAAAAAACCAATGTACTGAGTTCTGGATCTAAAAATATTTTGAAAAATATTTAAAGAGGATATGGATGTTGCTACATCCACTACGAAAGATAAACATCCATATCCACAAAACATTCTTATATGCGTCATCTATAACCATATATAGATAAACGAATGAGTTTACTAAAGATGAGTTAATACTTAATATGGTCAACAAGGATGAGATAATGGAGTTGAGTCCCACATTGAAAAAATAGAATTGTGGTCAACATACTTATATATAAAAGAGGAGCTTCATTTTTTTTCTACCTTATTCATTTGTGTCATTTCACCATGTGACCTTATGTGTTATTATGAATTCTTTTAATCAAATTAAAATTAAAAAACCCTTGACTTATTGAAGTAGTTGTTAATCTTTACTAAAAATATCAAGTTATATGATTAGCATTATATCTGTTTTTTCCTACCTTAAATCATATGGTTGTCCGTCAGCCATGTGATCTAATGTTTTATTATGAAAAATTTTAAGACCACTTGACATTATTGAAGCGGTCAGTAATCTTTCCTAAAAAAAATTCAAGTTTTATGGTTAGCATAATTTAACAAAGTAAAAAAAATCACATAGTTGGATGCATACAGTTGTATTAACAAGATTAGAATACTATGTTTGTGATGGTGAGGCATGCTTGGTACAGTTGATATTACCAACACACATGAAGGATTAAGGCATGGTTGTTGTTGTGTCTGTCTCAGATGCATGTGATAGCTTAACACCAATCTAGTTACCAAGGCAAATATGGATGTATCTGTAAAAATTCAATAAGAATGTTGGGACAACTGTTTTGTGTTCACTCCACTGGTACACCTAGCCTATGGGGTGGACCATTTCCTTCTCATTCTTTGCATTATTCTAAAAGGATTAAACATAATAGTATAAAGCCAATTTTAGAGAACTTTTTCATTCCAATCACCAACACATTGATTTGTAGCCCATTGCTTACATATGTATTAGTGACAATATATTGAAAAACTCTCTTATGCCTTGCGTTTTAGAACTCCATGTTGTTTTGTATTATATTTTTAGCCTAAGTTGCATAGCATGTCCCTAAGAAATAGTATAGCTAAATATAGATGCTTACTAGGGCATATAAATATGAAATTTACAAGGATAAAAGTAAAAATAGCTAATAAATATTTTTCTTTCATTTCATTTCTCTTCTCTTCTAATTGAAATTATGCGTCAAGTATTCAAACAAAAAAACTGTACTCTACTTTTGTTTCTCTTCTTCCTTACATTACACTTTTGTTTCCAAGTATGCTCTTGTATTCCTTGTATGCAACATATTGTGTGATGATTATATCTAATAATAAGAATCATTGTATCCTTTTCCTAAGGGTGGGATTGGTTGCAAGTATAATTCAGGAGCCTAAACTACAGTTCCTAAAAGTCCACTATTGGGAAATGCAAATTTTTGTGATTGTTTCCTTGAAAGTGAGTCTCAAAAGCATATTTTTTAAATATCTTAAAAAACATGTCATAAAAAATCATGTTTCTAAGAAGAAACTATAGATTTAATAAACATAACCACACAAAAAAAATACTATTATATTGATCTACAGTTGTCAACTATAGATTTATAGTATTTACTATTATAGCAAATACTATAAAAATTACCAAAATAAAACCATTATAAATTATAGTTATGGTAGATATATTGATCTATAGTTGTCAAATATATTGATATTTTGTACATTATGTGAACACAACTTTCCTCCACTTCCTTGAGAGGGAGTGGATTTATTTGTAGTTTGAGGAACTCATGGAAGTCCAATTCTTAAGCATCCAGCTCACAACCAATTGCCAAAAGTATTGGTCCAGTCGTTCAGTTTTCTACTTCTAGCCACACTTCCTAGCAACCAATCGCACCATAAAAAAAAAGCATGCTCTTGTAGATTATGAGCATTTCAGGGAGTTTTGAGCATAAAATCAGAACATTAATGATGAAATTGTGACCTTATGATGCAGAAAAAAACACAACATGCAAAGACACAAAAAATTATAGAATTTTGGGCAAAATCAATATGCATAGTTAACGTCATTCGTTTGCTAATATAATCTATACATTGTTACATTTATATAATGTTTGTCCAAAAGTAATACCACGAAGTAATGATAGAAGTAAATCTCCATACCTTGGCTACCTCAAGCCTATTTAAGTTTCAGTGCTCCTCTAAGACTAAGACTTAAATTATGTTGGATATCAGTCTTGCCCAAACCAGCATTACCCATATGCATCATTGCCACAAATTCATTATAATCTATGCGCCCATCCTGAGAATGAATATGACATTCTAAGCTATCAGCTTGATTCCTGAAAGAAAAATGAAAAGTTAATAATGATGTAATTGAATGCAGTTTACATTATCTTGGTCCACTTCTTGTATTATTTCTTCAAGGTGGGCATCTGCTATACCAAACTCCTCACAAGCTTGCTGTAGCTCATCCTGAGTAACGTAGCCACTGCCATCTTTGTCAAAGTATGAGAAAGCAGCAAATAAATTCTCTTCTCTCTCAACTTTGTTCAAATGCAAAGTTGCAGCTAAGAATTCTCCATAATCCAAACTACCATTATTGTCAATATCAGCCTGCAGATTTGAATTAAATGAAGCAAATTATATCAACTTTCTAGCTACAACTTCCCATGTAAATTAAGTCTGTGTCTAAATTATAAAAATGATGGGGGTGCAATAGACAAATATTGGTCGGGTCTG
>JAMKQA010063059.1:0-12561 GCA_024699735.1 Posidonia australis
GCATAATACAAGTCAGGTAAAAAGTTTAACTTTCATAGGCACCCAACAATCCCATATTTCATGCAAAAATCTAAAACGAAGTCCACCATCATTCAACAAGTCATAGCAAGATTTAACAGTGAAAAAGTTTTGGGTGGGAAGCCAAATTAAGGTGTCATGTGCAGTTGTTCTATGAACACTGCTCAGAATGAAACGCCAAGAGTTTAATTGAGCATATAGTGCCGCTGCATCTTCCCAAGATGAAAAGTCAGTAAATAATGCATTGGGATCCTCTGAATTGACTTCTAGAATTTTAAAAACAGAAGCCTTTTTATGCCTAGCAAGATTATACAAATCTGGTAAAACATTTTTCAATTTTTCTCCATTCCACCATTTATTTTCCCAGAAAATAGTGTTTCTACCATTATGAACCTGGAAAGTTGAAAAACCATTGATAATATCGAAGCACTTTTTAAGTTCTTGCCAAAGAGGTGATGCTCGCCTATTGGTAAGGTTTAAAATGGTTCCAAAATCGTTTCTAGCACAACACTTAGCAATTACAACCTCTTTCCATTTGAGAGGATAGGTATCAGACAGTAATTGCCAAAGCAATTTGTACTTTAGAGCTAAGTTAAAATTGGCCAAATTAATAATACCCCAACCCTGTTGTGCCTTGGATCTACAAATGACTTTCCATTTGACTAAATGACGGATATTATTCGAAGGAAAAGCATTCCACAAAAATCTGCATCTTAACTTATCGATAGCTTTGGCCACACTGGATGGAAGATGTAGCACTGATAAGTAGTAGGTGGGAATAGCAGATAAAACAGAATTGACCAGAGTTAACCGACCCCCCAAAGAAAGGTGTGTTGCTTTCCAAAGAAGAGGGCATGTTGAACTAACAAAAATGCTCTCCCTTCCCTTAGGTTCCACACTCGACAGGTATTGGACATTTCCAAGTTATAGAGAGTTTTTGCATTCAACTTTATTTTTGATGGTTCAAATAGTAAATCATTCGTACAAAATTTGAAAGATTTATCTTTTATATTTACTATAGATAATATTATGTGTATAGGTATGATGGTTTACTTCTCTTGGTTGGTGGAAACGGAAGATCATATGTTTTGATTTACATCTCAAAGCAAAATGTACTTTGCTCATGAGAACACAAACGTGTCTTTTCTCATGAATTCAGTTGTTTTCTTTACCTATATTATACTTGTATTAAATGATTGTCTTATTCTGAATAATAGGATTTTTTTAAATTTTTTTTATAGCTTACAAGGACTTTGTAAGAACATTTTCCTCGCAAAAGTCCTCGTAATTTTTATTCTTTAATTTTTTTTTAAAATTCCTTTAAGGACATAGGGTGTACTTTGTGAAGAAATTGCGACTTATAGCAAAGACTTTGCGAGGACATTTTGTCTTCGTAATTTTTTTTGCAAGGATTTTACTTAAAAATTTAGTCACAAATGTCTTTTAACAACGTAGCATTTTGTGGGGACTTTTTGTCCTCGCAATGTTCTCGTGAAAGCCATTAGCGAGGACATAACGAGGATATGGTAAGGATATAGTGAAAACATCTGTCCTCGCGATTTTATATTTTTCTAGAAGTATACATTTACTGAAGAAATTATCAAATAAATGAGAACCAAAAGAGTAGTTAATTCAATGACAATCATATTAATCTATAATAATAGGTAAACAACAAATACATTCAATTTATGGTAAGGTCCATCTAATGATACTTAGTGCAACATCGATATTTAGCCTATAAGTAGAAATGTCAACTTGTAAGTGATACTCTTCAATATAATAATCAAATATTGACAATTAGTCTTATCAAGTAACAAGTTTTCCACTGGGCCAACTAATTACCCACATGGAACAATCATATAATTGTCACATATTTATTATTATAGGTGTGCTTGATTTTCAACCAAATAGTAATGTTCCTTTAGGCCGATTACTATCCACATAAATCTCAAACACATAAACATCTTTCTATCCTGAATAGGCTAATTTAGGCAAGAAATCTTACTTTAGTAGGCAATTACTTTGGTTAATCTATTTTTAGAATAGAAGACAAATTATATTTAATCGCTAATAATGAATTTATTTGATTTCATAGGTAATAGTCTAACACTTGATCATTAAAGCATAGACATTAACTAAAATACAATTGAAGTAAACTGCAGTAGTTTATTCTAACGTAAATTACATTCTAACCATGTAATATACATTCTGGAATAAATGTTTAAATTTTAAGGACAAAACAAAAAATTTCAAAACATATAGTGTTTTCCATAATATTAATTAACATGAGTGTGATAACCAAAAAACTTAGGACTTAATAGAAATAAAAGAGTTTTGTGGGGTTTTCATTAAATCAAAGGACTTTATAGAGTTTTCCTAATTAAAATCAAACTTAGATGGAAATATATAATTGCAAGGGTTTCTTCGCAATTATTATAGAATAAGTAAATGGACAGGTAAACAGATACATCTTAGATCCGATTACCTGAAAAACTCAAAAGCCTTGACGGATTTCACAAACACGAAACCTCCAATGAATGGACTACAACTAGAGAGACGCTTGTTAGGCACCCAACTAGCAATTTAGCACTAAGGAAGCGCCCGAGTCAATCTAACAGTGACCAAAAAACTCAAACATGTCTAAACTGTATTTTCTCAATTTTGATGCACGAAAACATGATATCAAGGTTATTCATGCATGAAACAATAAGGGAAAGCAAAAATCCAACAATTTTCAACATGATTTAGATCAAAATGTAAGATTTTATAATGAAATGTCATGATAATTCTGATATCATTTGTTAAAAATAAAGCTCAAATAACATATGAATTTTATGTATTAAAATTCTATTTCCAAGATCACATCATGACATGTTTATTACAAAATATAATATATGCAGAAGTGTACTTAAATCTATATGAAAACCGAAGAAGCATTCTTAATCACAAACACAGGAGTTAGACTTCTAAACCACCACACACCTCCTTTGTCGTTTGTTTTTCTTAAGATGAGGTGAGAAAAAGAAGAAGTAAAAGTATAAGATTTAGAGACTAAAACTTCTATTTTTAATTTTTTTTTTTTTTTTTACAGATTTCTAGCTAAATCCATTAATAAATAAAAATGTGTCTAAATAGATCACTTTCAACAAGTTTGAGCATAAAATAGTTTATAATACTTTAATTAATTTTATATTAATTTTTATTTTATTAAATTTTAACCCAATATAAGGTTGCTTTAAAGTAGTTTATAATACTTTAATAGTTGATGATTTTTTTTTTTTTTTGAGAAACTTGTATTGTTACTTTTGCATGATAGCCAATATAAGGTTGCATATGGTGGGAAACTAGTATTGTCACTTTCTTCATGTATGGTCCTATTGGGTATGACCAAGTCAACAATAACCGTTGGGTCTCTTCGTTTCATTATAAAGCATTTAATGCATTGAACTTTTGGCCCACTAATTGGCTTCGTGCAGCAGAAGTCACGGCAGTCTGTTTGACAAGGTGGTAACGAAATGTCATGACATATGAGTCCCAACAGGCCCTGAATTAGTCAAGCAAGTGACGTTGCATATGACACTACACTTGCATGACGTTGACGTGGATATTTAAGTTGTGTTCCGAGAAGGAAACGGTTGCCCACACCTCATTGCTAGGACAGCTCTCAGGTCTCAGCACCTTCTCCTCAGACTCTTCCAATGCACCTGGCTTCGTTGTTACCCATACTTTGAATGATATATTATTAATCTGAAATCTTAGATTTCCGTTCAAAAAGAGAAAGAAAAAAAAAACTCAACCCACGTCACCACTGACGAGTGTTGAAGCTACACGAAGCTTGTACTCTCTTCTAGAGAATTTCATCAACTAATGTACATTTCCTTTATTACCATGTACCTATATAAAGGTTTCATGATTCTTCGTGACAGACATACCTAACACAACACCAGCTGTGTTCTCCGCTCACTCTCTTTCCCTCAATCATTTCTGGTAGTTTTGTTTCTCCTACGATCAGCATGGAATCTTCGGAAAACAAGGCGGAACAGGAGGCATGCCTCTACGCTCAGCAGCTGTCTAGCTTCTCGGTCCTCCCCATGGCACTCAAGTCCACCATCGAGCTCGGCGTCCTTGAAGTTCTTGTCAAGAACGACCCCGGCAAATTCCTCTCGCCACAAGAGATCGCCGCGAAGCTTGAGATCGCGAACCCTGACGCTCCAGTCATGCTTGACCGCATACTTCGCCTTCTTGCCAGCTACGAGATCATCACCTACGCTCTTGAGACCAATGAAGACGGCACCGTCGCTAGACGGTACGGTGCGGCGCCCGTGTGCAAGTACCTCACCAGTAACGAGGCCGGTGTCTCGTATGCTGCAGCCTCCCTCTTGCGCCAGGACAAAGTACTCATGGAAAGCTGGTAAGACGACGATTCATATATATGGTCATTGATGCATGTGTAAGATCGAAAGATCGATCGATCTCATGGTACATAGTTGCCAATAATCACTCAGTGATCAACTAGCTAGTAAGGTGTTGCTATATAAGGTCATTAATCAAATCTTATGTATATCACAGGTATTACCTGAAGGATGCGGTGATCGACGGAGGAATTCCGTTCAACAAGGCGTATGGGATGTCGCTCTTCGAGTACAGCGGGAAGGATTTGAGGTTTAACAAAGTCTTTAATGCCGGCATGTCCAACCAATCCACCATCACCATGAAGAAGATCCTCGAAGTCTATACCGGATTCGAGGATCTCAACACGATTGTCGACGTCGGAGGTGGCGTCGGAGCTACCCTCAACATGATCATGTGGAAGTACCCATCAATCAAGGGAATCAACTTCGATCTTCCCCATGTTATCGCAGATGCCCCGACTATGGCAGGTAATGTGTATGATGATGAGTACAGATCTTTGCCATTACGCCTTTGATCTTCTTAATACAAGACTTGCAAACACTGCTTCCACCCGGCGATACATCTTTCGTGTGGATTGTTGCACTGATTCTTTGTTTGTATGTCAATTTTCGTTTTATTCAGGAATAGAGCATGTGGGTGGAAACATGTTTGAAAGTGTTCCAAGGGGAGCAGATGCCATTTTCATGAAGGTAAAGAACAAATCTTTCACCTATTATATCGTTATCAGTTCATCATAAATCTCCACTTCAAGACTTCAATAATAAAAAAATAGAAGAACGATAAACCTGAACATCCACCAGTATTTTTCCTGAGAATAAATATTTATGGCATTTTTGCCCTGATGAGAAAAAAAAGAAGAAGAACTAGTCCATGAAAAAGTTGTTTTGGCAAACCAGCCTTGACTAAATTATTGTATCAAAATGAACTTGCAGTCGACTCTTCATGACTGGAGTGACAAGCACTGCCTGGTTCTGTTGAAGAACTGCTGGAAGGCACTGCCAGAGAACGGGAAGGTGATCATCGCTGAGGGGATTCTCCCGGTGGCCCTGGAGACTAGCACTGTTGCCAAATACCTATTCCATTTCGACATGATGATGCTTGCACAGTGCCCTGGAGGAAAAGAGAGGACCGAGAAGGAGTTCGAGTTGCTGGCAAAGAAGGCAGGGTTTTCTGGCTTCAAGGTGGCCTGCAACGCCAATGATATCTGCATCATGGAATTCTCCAAGTAGATGTTGCGACTGCCTAACTTGGTCATTTTGTTATGCATGATTGCTGTTTGTAGTTTTTCTCTTCTATCAAGATATTGAGGACAGGACATGCAGGACTTAATATTGGAAGAGGACCAAGTTGGTGTTTCCATTTTTTCCCTGAAAAAGTGGTCGATGACAATAAGATTACTGAGTGCGTTGTATTTTCCTTTTTCAGCTTAATACAAAGAGAGTTAAAGTTATGGTTAAAGGACTTAAAGGGGAGCTGTATACCTTTTTATTCAAGCAATATATCATGAATATTTGTGTTTTACATTGTTTTTTTGTTCAAATATACATCTATGCTAAAGACCTCTCAAGAATTATCAATAAATTCCGCGGCTTACAACTTATCAATGAGAAAAATGCCTCGTTGAAATTATGTCAATTGCATTGTTTATCACATCCCATAAGAAACAGACAAGATGAAGAAACATACTTGAAATAATCTTATTAATATATGATTACAAAAATGGTGCTAGTATGTACTTCTGATATTATAAGAGGTGTATATCACAACACAAAATATAGTGAATGTATGTGATATACATAATAGTTAACACTAATATAGAGTGTGATGCATAATTAATTAGCACCCCTCAGTGGTTGATAAAAAGTTTCCAAGAGTTTAATTTAGATAAGGAATTTGTTGGATCTTCATAGAGTCAAAAATATGAAGGAAAAGGTCATGGATATTGATTTTGTCAAATTTATAAGGTCATTGAAAATCCATGTTGGCCTATTATAAGCTCTTGTGAGGAGACCACGTGAGCAAGTTCATGGTTATAAAAGCCCATGAATTGAATTTTGATAGACACGTAGAAAATAACCTCTTTTGCAACATTTATACACTCCAAGGTCCATACTACCTTTACTGGCTTGTGTTTGAAATTATGCATGGGAGCTTCACCATCATTTAGATACTATGAAACACCAACGGAACTAATTTGATGGATTTCATGTCAAGCAGTGACCACCATGTATCAATCACGAAGCAATAACTTGTTTGTTGCTTATTAGTCCATGGCATTTCGAATAATGAAGTTATTCATCATATGATTGATCACCGTGTCAATTAGAGCTGTTCAATAACATGTATACAAACATGTATTTATTTTTACCAGCTATGTATTACATTTGGTATTTGGACAGTCGATGCATTTGTATTTTAAGAATGGCCTAGGAACAGACCAAAAGGAGAGAAAAGTTCGACACATCTTGACGTTGAAGAATGATTGAGAGACACATTTGTCCGCTAAGCAAGTGAAAGATCAGACTGTGGTGGCATGTTCTTCCACGAAGCTCATGATAAACGGACGAAAGATCCGATAACCGACGTGGGTTATCCCGGACGTCACCGTCGTAATAGGCGGGTGGGAGATCATGATTAGGCCATGATAGCAGTTCAACCAACAAGTCTCTTTGGAGAACGAAGAGAAGACGAGGCCATAAAATGTAGTTCTTCTGAACGTCCTTGGTATATATGGATGATGCCGATGTGTATTTGAACCACGTACCTTTGTAGATGGGGATGTTGGTGATGCAGCGTGACAACACAGTAGTCAGACGTACATTGAGGTCTTCTTTCGAACTTCATGCATGAAGGTGGTCTTTTCTCTCTTGGACACCTGTTTAGAGCATGCTCCCCTTGGTCTCCTCGTCTGGCTTGATGTGTGGGCGTGTGTACATGCCCAGCTTTGTCCTCCTTTGTTGTTGATGAAGTTGGCTAGGCGACGGTAGCAAGGGCAGCAAGATGTCGACGGTGTTGACAATGACAACAAAAGCATGGTGATGGAAAGCAGTGGCAACGAGACCACGACAGCAATGACAAAGGGATCACAAATCACAATAGCTTTATGGCTTGTGTTCCCTAGATACGCTGGCGTGTTTTGTTGGATCTTCCTCCATTAGTTGATGTGGAGGTCGGCGAGATGGTGAGGCTATAGGACCATGAGTTCCTTCGACGTTGGTTGTCGGAGATTTCTACTTCCTTTGCTTAAGGGTTAAGACAATGGTGGTTTGATTCCATTTTCCGTATGTAATGCTTGTAGATCTCTTCGTCAACGTTGACGGTGGGAGATTACAGTTTTTCTTCATGTATGGTGTACAATAATGGATGGTTTAGATGTATTGCTAGACCTTTTTTATTTTCCTTTGAGAAACTTGTATCGTTACTTTTACATCCATAGCTAATATAAGAAGGGCTGCATATGTTACAATCCTACTCACATTATTTGAGCCAGTCATCAGATGACATGTGGCCTAATTCAATGGAGTCGGCCCCCACAAGTTTTGTTACTCTTCATGTGACTTTTTCGCTCCGACAATTTGGCTTCGTGCGACAGAAGTCACGGCACGGCACGGCAGTATATTTTATCTCTTACGGTCTGTAAAATTCAAATGTAGAAGAAAATGTACTTGCGTTCCGTAAAATGTCGTGTAATATATATGAGTCCCGTCTGCAATCACTTGGTCTAGTGATGAAGTCTCTTTGTAGTTGTACGAGAGATCAGAAGTTCAACTTCCACAGACATCATATATATTATATCACTTGATGGTGGTTTATCATAGACAAGTGTTTGAGTGTAATATATATCAATTACCGTTTACAAAAAATATATATATGAGTCCCAAAAGACCTCGAACTAGTCAAGCGGGTGACGTTGCATATCAGACTACATACACATGTCTTTTTTTTTTTTGGAATCAGTATTTATATTAATAATTTCTGGTTATGAGTCCACCATCAGGAAGAAGCAAAAGTAAATCCCAATTGATACAAAAGTACTAAGGATCCAACGAGATACTCAAAAATTGACCCCTGATTAAGTACAAGAGTGGCCAAGAAAAGTCCAGAATTGTAAAAATTAAAACATCGTTCTCCTTAACATATCGCAGAAAAGAACTAACTAAACAAGGATCAAAGATCAAGAGGAGTGATCTTCAACAGTCCTACCCTCAGTAGAGGTATTTGCTGAGAAAATAGGAGTCTCAAGATTTGTATTGACAGAGGATGCCCTTACATTTTGCTGATACAGACTCCAAGAATTTTGCATTTTTGTGCCCATTTGAATTAAGGAATCTCTTTCGAACCCTATGGCCAAGGTTACTGTCCAAGCATTCATTAGAGAAATAATATGAAATAAGATTATCCTGAAAGAATCTTGTGAAATATTCTATTATTTCTCTCCTTCCAAATACACCAAATCACGGCCGAGATAAGCCCATACCATCCTTTATCAGATAATTCAAAGACACAATGAGACTTATAACTGAAAAGATCATTCATATGATAAAAAACAGGATACATGAAATCCATAACGAAAAACTTCCAAGCAGAAATTGTAAAAGGACAATGAATAAAAAGATGTGATACTGTTTCATAATATCCGTTACACATAGGGCATGACTCTAACCCCTGCCATCTTTTTTTCTTTAAATTGTCCATTGTAAGGATCTTGTTAGACACACTTAGCCAAGAGAATAATTTAACTTTTAAAGGCACCCAAGCCTTCCAAATGGGTTTATATAACTGAAATCTCAATCCATCATCATTTAATACTTTGTAGCATGAATTAACTGTAAAGGACCGAGAGTGATTAACCTGCCAAATGATTTTGTTCTTTGCCAGACTAAGCTGCAGTCCAAAGATAACATCTGCCAGCTGACCCATTTCGGTTAAAAGGTGTTGTTGACTAAAATGTTACTCAGACTTGTTATATATATCATAAAGTCCTTGAAAATCCCTTCTACTTAAAGACAACTCTTTTAACAGATGCTTTCTTTTGCTTTGCCAATTTAAACAAATCTGGAAATCTGTATTTTAAAGAGTATCCATTTATCCACTTATGTTCCCAAAATATGGTGTCCTCACCATTGCCTACTTCAATAGATGAGAAGCAGTTTAGAGTATTGAAGCAATACTTAAGCTGTTGCCAAATAGGGGAACACTTATTATCTGAAAATTTTAGCAAGGCTCCAACTCCAGATCTGGAACAATATCTGGCTATTAACAAGTTAGGCAATTTTAGGTTTGGGGCATAGGTCCAGAACTTCCATAATAGTTTACATTTAAAAGTCGTACTGAAGTTTTTAATATTTATAATGCCCCACCCCCTCTGTTCCTTGGACCGACATAAGGCTGCCCAATTACTAAGTGATACCCCTTATTGTTTGAAGATGTAGATTTCCAAAGCCTATTGATTTCCTTTTTCACTCTTTTGGGCAGGTGAAGCACTGAAAGGTAGTAGATTGGTATCGCAGATAGTACAAAATTGATTAGAGTTAGCTTGCCCCCTAAAGAGAGATATTTAGCCTTTCATGTTGATAACTTGTTTGAGATTTTCTCTATAACTGGTGTCCAGTCCTTATATGTGGCCTTTTTATGGTGCAGGGGAAGACCAAGATAGCTTATTGGTAAAGTTCCTGGTTGGCATCCAATGATGTTGCACCCTTGATTCAAAACAGTTCTAGACACATCCACACTAGTTAGGGAAGACTTATTAAAGTTTATTTTAAGCCCAAAACAAGTTTGAAAGCAACAAAGAATTTTTTTGATATTTAGCAGATTATTTATTCCTGAAGATAGAAATAATATAGTGTCATCAGTATATTGGTAATTAATTATGTTTAAGCTCTCATTAGGAAATTGGATCCTCGAAATAAGATTTTTGTTTGCGGCCAATGCCAACATCCTATTCAAAATATGAGATACCACCATAAGTAAGAGGGGAGATAGAGGATCACCTTGTCTAAGTCCATTTGTAGTACCAAAAAAACCTGTTGGTGATCCATTGACTAAGATGAAAAATTTAACAATTGAAATACACATAGATATCTAAGATATCCATTTTTCTCCACACTTAAATCTCTTAGGTGAATTAAGTAAAAACTCCCAATTTACATTCCTCTCAGGTGTCAGTTGCTTTTCTATAGGAGTTATTTCTCTGAAGCACTAAGTTGTTATTTTTTATTCTGACAACGCCGTCACTGGGAAAGAACAAAATCAATAAAAGCTTCTAAAGAGACAATGGCCCATTGTCACAGTAGCTGGGAGAACTTTAAACTCGCCACAGGTCCCAGATTCAAATCCTGGAGCATGCATAAAAATTCACCTCTATCTATCTTAACTATTAACAAAAAAATAAAAGCTTCTAAAGAAAACCGTGATATAATCAATTGCTAGCTTATATACCAAACATAGAATCAATAAATTATTATTTTTTTGTTAACGGTTTAGATATTTAATATTTCATCGGCTTAAATGCCAGGTAAGAAACAAAGTCCAGTAGTAAATATTACAGGTCCGTAGGCTAACAGCCTAAATAATGTATCAAAATTTACACCAATGGTGGAAGAAAATAAAAGGAACTTAGGAGAAAAGTCTCAAACTTCATCAGAGGACAGAGTCACTCTTCCGGATTCTCCATGGGGCAGAGAATCAACTCCTGAAGGGATTCTGGAAGAAGAGGGGATAGAAGAGGGGTTGGAGGATTCCACTGGCTGAATTGTCATGGCAGAGATAAATTGCATCATATCCTCCTTCTCAAATCCTGAAACAAGATTATTTACCCAGAAATTCATCAAAGAGATAATATCATAAATGATGGAAGAACAAGATTTAAATGAATTTCGAAAAATCCTATTATTCCTTTCTTTCCAAATCAACCAGAGGATGATTTGAAGCAACAAAGTCCATCCAGAGTAAGGCAAATAAAATTTGAGATGAGGGGCAGATAAAAATAAATCAGCAACACAATAATGACCAGGGTAAAGATCTGAAGCCAGGAAAAAGTCCTAAATCTCCCTTGCAAATGAACAATTTAAGAACAAGTAATTGTTATTTTCACTGTATACTGAGCAAAATGTGCATGATGGAGACCCAGTCCATGCTCTCTTCAACAAATTATCTTTTGTCAAATTCTTATTCTTAATTACTAACCATGAAAATAGCTTTATTTTTAATGGAGTATAACTAGCCCAAATGCAATTGTAAAAAGCATTACGAAGACCCCCATCATTTAGAATACTGTATGCTGCCTTTACTGAGAAAAGACTTTGATTAGGAAGCAGCCAATTGCAATTATCATCACTATTTCCCAAATACAAGGATTGCAAAATATTAACAAATTGTTCCAGCTGAGCCTGAAGCACTCTAGGATTAAATGTATAGCATTGGGACAATATAAACAATCTGTTAAAATCTCTGTGAAACATGTCCACAGTATCTTTTACAGAAGCTTTTTTAAATCTAGCTACAAAGTATAATTCAGGCATAGAGATACTTAGAGGACAGTCATTGAACCATTTTTGATTCCAGAAAATTGTATTATGTCCATTGCCAACAGAGACAAAAGTAAAGCAATAGAAAAAATTAAATCCCTGCTTTAAATAGCTCCACAGTGGGGAGCACATAGCAGTAAAGGAGTTCAGTATTGCTTTAGGACCCCTGTGCAAATATCTAGCCTTGATCATTAGCTTCCAAACAGGATTGAATTGATTAGAGAAAAATTGCCATATTAACTTGGTCTTTAGAGCTGCACTGAAGTTTTTCAGATTGATAATACCCCAACCATTTTGTTTTTTAGATCTACAGATATTAGACCATTTAATAAGGTGCATCCCTTTATGATTAGTAGATTGAGAATTCCATAAAAATTTACTTCTTAAAGTATCTATTTTTTTCTCTATTTTTGAAGGCATATGAAGGACAGACAAATAGTATGTTGGAATTGCTGACAAAACAGCATTAACTAGGGTAAGTCTTCCCCCTAATGATAAGTGCATGGCCTTCCAGGAAGAAAGTTTCTTGGTAACTTTCTCAATCACAGGAGCCCAACTATTAGCATTAGCTTTTTTAAAATGCAAAGGCAATCCTAGATAT